>PYSP01000091.1:323-30812 GCA_003049395.1 Pseudohalonectria lignicola | reverse complement strand
CTGTCGCCTTTGCCACCGCCGCTGCCGCTCCCGTCCCCGCGCCGCCTGTTCGAGGACAGCGCCTCCAGGAACCGGACCAGCTGCCTCGATGACCGGGCGGGGCTGAGCCGCCAGTCGTAGGCGAACTCGTGGACCCTCAGCCTCCCCGCCCGGCTCGCGGGGCACTCGCGCATCCTCTTGAACAGGCGGCGCGATATGTCGACGGGCCCGATGTGCTGCAGCATCCCCGAGGCGAAGATGCGGCCACGCATGATCTCCTCGTCCTCCGGCTCCAGCCCCACCGCGAGGTCGACCTTGCGGATGTTGAGCCCGACCTTGACCGGCACCCAGAGCTGCCGGTGCGGCGGCTCGGCCGAGCGCAGGACCGAGCCCCGGTAGCCGCCCATGATGACCACGTCCCCGGTCAGGGTCTCAAGTACGGCGTCCAGCATCGCCGTGCCGTCCCGTGAGGGCGGCGGGGGTTGGGGTTGGGGCTGGGGCTGGGGCGCGGTCGCGGTCGTGGTTGCGGTCGCGGCGGAGGGGCCGGACGACGATGGGCCGTCTGCTGACCTCGCATAGAAGCCCGCGTCGCCTGGCCCGGAGCTGGAGCTCTTCTTCAGGGGCGCGGGGATGATGTTGGGGAATTGCGGCATCTTGAAGGTCGGCCGGTCAAAGCTGTCCATGATGGCCTTGAAGCGCGAGTTGACTTGCTCCCGGATGTTCTCGAACCGGTCGTCGTCCCCGAACGACGACACCCTCGACAGGCTGTTGTAGAGGAGCGAGTCGGCCGAGGTGGACCGCCGGAGCTGGTAGGTTTGCTGCACGGAGAGGACTGAGGGGGCGACCGAGGGCGGTCTCGGGATCGTCCCATCTGCAGTGGTAGCGGTAGTGGTGGTCGTGGTGGTAACGGTGGTAGCGGTGGTCTGCGTAGCGTGCCGGCTGGATGGACGTGCAGCCCCTGAAAAGGTCTCGGCATGGGAGGAGAGCGCCTTCGCGGTGGATGAGGAAGTGGAAGATGAAAAGAAAGACGGGGTCGATATGCTGGGAAAGATGCCCGACGGCAGGGATATCGACGGGAGAGCCTTCGAAAGCCGCTTCAGAGCCTCGGTCCCTACAGATGCAGATCGTCGGTGTCGGGTCTCGCTGCCGAAGACGCCGGACAGTGCCGTCTGCTTCGAAGATGAAGGGCCGACCCCGGCTGCGGCTGCGGCGAATGTCGTGCTGGGGCCGTCATGCTGTGTGACATGCAGCTGTGGGAAGGTTGTCGTCTCTCCGGTTGGTGAAGAGGATGAGGACGAGTACTTGGGTCTTGCCGACCCTGCCAGGTCCAATCCCTCCTCCTTAGCTGGGCTGGCTGGGACAGTCTCAGATGTGAATATAACGGATGAGATGGTCGGCTGCTGCGCGGTCCGCAGGTCCTCCGGGAAGCCTTGGTCAAAGAAGCTGTCCATCATCTTGTCCATCGCCGCTGCCTTCTCAGCCGCAGGGGTTCTTGGCGAGGTGAGCCGGGTCGCAACGGGGCTGATAGACGGCAGCATGATGGACTGGGCATTATCCTGGTCACCGTACAGCTCCCCGTCATCTTCCAGCATCACCGTTGCCGCCGACTCGGCGTCCACCTTCAACCCCGGCCGGAATGGCACCGCCGTTGCCGCTGGAGAAGGCATTGGTGGCAGTTGATCTGCTTGCTGATACTCTTGCTCATTCTCATGCTCATGCTCCTCGTGCAAGACGACGCCTGGCCTGGTGTGGGGGGCCGAACGAGATAATTCTTGCTGAGCCTCCATGATGGATGGCGCCGTTGCTCTCTTGGTGTGGTGGGAATTACCAAGGCTAGAAAAGACGTGAGCCTGCGGAGTAGGTATGTCAGTACTGGAATATCTAGATCGTTCCATACGCCATACTCCATATTCCCATACTAGTCCCGGGACCTCCGGAAGTCGAGACCGCCAGCCTATTTTTTTACTCGCTTAGGAATCACCAACCCTGATGAGTATATCCGTAATGTCACAACACCCACCTGCGGGGTCTCTATATGTTCATTGGAGTCCCCCTCCTGTAAATCCTAGCTCGGATGAGACCGGGCTATCCTACTCCGGAATTGCAGCTTTACTGGCCGTGGCAAGAAAGAGATGGTATGAATGCAACAATAAGGTCCTTTGGGACGTCAACAATGTCCTACTATCAAGGGGAATTGGACTCAGGGTTTCGAGGGTACGACATAGATTTGAAGTTTCGTCTGTGTAAGATGATTGGAAGCAGGGCAGGCTTGCAGTCTAGAAAGTTGAGTTGTGTGAAATGTGGTTCTTGTCATAGGATCCGGCTCATGAGACAGTTGATTGAGGAAAACTAGGGAAGAACAACCCTATGATGAAGGAGCTCAGACCGTAGACCAATCATGAGCGGTGTTAGGAGTAGGTAGGCAGATATATGACGCTCTCCTATTTTAGGGGTTGGCGCTGATGATCATCCCATGCAGCTTTCTTGCAATCCACGCTCCTTCTTAAGCTTTTGGAGTTCCGAGGCACCGGGTTGGAGCTTAGATGGCCTGTACCCACTGCGAAACCTACTGTGCTTTCCGTTAGAGAAGCTGTGCGGTTGCGCTTATTACCCCCCTTTGGTTGTGGTCTGATGGGACCTTCCCTGAAGGTGGCTGAGAGACCCTAGTATCCGTAAGCCTCAACTTTTGTTAGCACGGAGATGTTATCGGAGTTCGAACCAATGATGAAGGGGGGAAATGGTGTTGCCTGGCTGGGACCGTGGAAAACTTTGGCTGGGTTGACAGTTGGCGACCTGGTTGCATTCTGGTGTGCTTGTAAACTTCCGGCTCAATGTTGTAGGGCAATCGCCTGACACTGGGAGGCTGGGATTTGCTGGCATATCGCTTCAGACCATCGCCTACTGCCCTACTCAAGCCCGTGTTACGGGATCCCACAAATCACAAGACCAGCCGGCCAATGGAAACCACATTGACCCTATACATGAAGTCCATTGAGGCTTCAACGGGCCAACGGTCCGTGTCACGTCTCGCGCTGCTTACTCTTACTAGGCCAGTGACCTCGAACTGATAGTGGGGTTGTTTAGGTTCTTCGTCTTATCTTCAATTATATGTACTCCGTACTCCATACGGCGCACCGCGTAAGCTCCCGCTTTCCGCTCCGTTCATGTGAAAGTGGAAATTTGAGGGGTTTTCGAGGACATCGAGCGGCTGGTGAGATAGTAGCTCACGATTTCTTTCTAGATTCTGGCGAACCCTCTCGACATGAATTGGCTACCAATCTTTGGCTTTGGTAATCCAGTTGGGGAACCAGGGGGGCTAAGCTGATGATTGGCAGCCCCAAAGAGGCAATGATCTAGAAAGCCAACAGGCAGGATTGGGACGATTACCACTTGCTCAGCCTCCTGAGCACCCATGCAAAATTCTGGGCCTGAGTGCGGCACGGGCTGGTTAGGTATTCTCCGGTGAGGAGCCTCGGGTAGCAAAAGAAAATTTCATCGTTGGAGGTGAACTTACCGGCCGACATTCTTCGAGGGGTCGAATATGTGTTAGGAATATTGCCAGACCAGGAACTACAGCCAATGCTGTAGATTGACTGACAATATCAGAGTTATGGGATGACCATGTCTACTAACCGCAATACCACAAACTTGGCTATCATGCAACAGAATTATTTTATTTTATTTTAATCTTTTACCACCAGGGGCGGTCTATAATAAATAAGGAACGGGAGTTGGTTAGGTAGTATACAATGGAAGTGGATAGATTTACAACATCGGCACACTCTCTTCACATGTTAGGCTTAGGCGTGATCGAGAACTTCCCCTCAATCTCCAGGATCTTTTCTGCCGACCTCTTCCAGCCCGCTTCGGCCTCGAGCTTCTCCATGTATGCGAACACCTTGGGGAAAGTGGCCTGAAAGGTGCCCTTCTCCCACTTCCCAGAACCCAAGAGGTGGTTCTTCGACGAGAGCAGGGGGAAGGCGACGCAGATGTCCCCCGCGGTCAGATGCGGCCCGCAGAGGTAAGCCCCACCAATAGGGGACGTCTCAAGTAGCCCCTCGAGGAAGGTCATGTGCTGCTTGAGGTTGGGGAAGACGAGGAAGTCCATGATCCGATTCGCTATGGCGGAGGAGATCGGGCGGATGAAGAAGGGGACTGCAGGGCCCTTGAGTGCTGCTTTTGGTGAGCAAACCCCAGCCCGTTGGTTGGATTTCAGGGGGGCCACGGCATTCCTCGATATGGGGTAGGGCGAGTCCTGTAACTCCATCCAATCGACGACGTACCAGATATGACGAGCCAGAGCCAGAAGTACGGCATCAAGCTGCCCTCCGCGTAGTAAAGAAGGTGCTGATACCGCATCCACTCCTGCGTCTCGCCGCCGAACTTTCCCTGCATCCCTTCCTCCCACCGCTTCGGGACGAGGGTCTTCCCCTCGGCGAAGTGGTCGCACAGGTAACTCGTGATGAAGGCTGTCTCGGCCAGCACGACCGGCCGCTGGCCCTCGCCGGGAGGGGTGATGGTCACCAGGGGCGACTTGCCCAAAGGGTGAATTTTTTCCAGCTCCGGGGGTGCCGTGAGGTCCTTTTTCCGGTGGTGGATGTCTAGCTCGTAAGGGACCTGAAGCTCCTCCAGCAGCCAGAGTATCCCCTGCGCCCGTGAGCCGTTGAGCCTTTGCAGTGCACGTTAGTTGAAGTCGTACGATACATCC
Organism: Pseudohalonectria lignicola; assembly: GCA_003049395.1. Taxonomy (NCBI): domain Eukaryota; kingdom Fungi; phylum Ascomycota; class Sordariomycetes; order Magnaporthales; family Ophioceraceae; genus Pseudohalonectria; species Pseudohalonectria lignicola. Next base: position 26,125 of record PYSP01000091.1, on the reverse strand, counting down.
ATACTGGATCAGGGCTCAAGCAATGTAGGGGGGAGGGGCTGAGGGCGGAATTGAGTCTTGGGACCCACCAATGAAGCTTGATCATAGGCTTGTTGCCCTCCGGAGTGGCCATTTTGAGTGTATAACTGTAGAATTACTTGAGAGGGTTTCGCTTCTATATTGATAGGCTGGTATACCAAGGGTTACAGCATCGGATAGTAGAAAATAGGACACAAAATGGTGAGCGGGAGAGGATTTCCCAGGTTCAAACCGGGTACTGGTGACTATGTTTTCCACGAACTCCGAGGCATTTTGTCCCAGCGGGGTTTGGTCACTTTGGTGGAACTATCAGTGGATGCAGCCTCGGCCTTAAGCACTCAACGGCAGCCTGACATCTTGACGCCAATCCCCTAGGTACGCCATATAAATTTACATGTACTGAATATCCAAAAGGTATCGACTCTAAGCCTCCTGACAACTGTGGACATCCGCTCCGCATTGTTCAAGATACCCGGGGCATAACGGACTGCTCGGACTTAGGCCTAACAGTGCGGCTTCAGTTTACGCCGGTTGCAGTTTCATCTCGTCCGCTGTCACGGCCAAAATACCGAGAGAGGAAGTGGTTGGGGATGTCTCATTGGCATGTCTAAAGCATGGCTCATTGGCGTGTCTAAAGCTTCCAAGTAGAAATCCGGGCTGTGTGCGACCTTGCACTGTGGAACAGCACCCTTGCACCCCAGTTGACCGATTGAAAGATACTCTCCCATTTTGTTGACGATATCCGAACACCAACACAGCCCTATTGCGGCAAGATAACCGTAGAAAGAACCGTCCTACTCGATCAAGTAAGAGTCGGTCGTCGACTTGATATCCTTGGAGAACGACACCTCTTCTCCCAATTCCAGCACCTTGACGGAGTTGACCTGGATGACATGTTAATATAACGGTGGTCGAGGAGGGTTTGGAATGGAATGGAAGCAGAGGAAAAATCGAGAGTAGGAGAGTGTGATAAGCAAGGGAAAAGCTTACATCCACATCCACGAATGGGCTGCTCTTGGAGAACCGGACCTGCATCGGGAAGAACTCGTTCTCGTCGTCGGCCGCGGCCTCAAACTCGAACGACCCGTTGGGGTTTTCATCGTTGACTGTGCCGACAGACCATTCCAGACTGTCACCAGAGACCTCGTAGGTGGCATCGAAGCTCGACACGGTCGGCTCGGCGCTCGAGTAGGGGATCAGAACGGTGACGTCCTTTAGCTCGTCGCCGCCCGTGAGCTCATACTCGACCGTGATGGTGCAGTTGCCGTCCCCACCCTTGTTGACCCAGACGGTGAAGCTGATGGGCAGGGCGCTGGTGTCGTCCGCCCTGGGCGTCGCCCTCCACCGCAGCACGCCGACGGACTGGTTGACGGGGAAGCCCCTATCGACCTTGCTCATCTGGATCAGCTTGGAAGAGGTGAAGAGGTTGCGGTCCACATTCGGGTGGGTGCGGAACTGCGCGCCGTGCGTCGGCGTCGCGTCCAGGCTGAGCTGCACCTTGGTCAGGCTCGGGTCCGAGATGCGCAGGTTCAGGTCACCGCTGACGGAGAGCGAGTTGACCGTGCCCTCGCGAGACAGCTTGGCGCTTATGCTCTCCGAGATGGTGACGTGGATGGCGTCGCGGTCTAGGCTGGTCGAGTGCCGCGCCGTAGCAGCCGCCGGCTCTGTTGCTGCCGCCGCCGCCGCCGAGGACGAGGGCACGATGAGGGGGGCGTCCTCGACCTCGGCGCCCATCTCGCCGCGCACCTTCTCGAACATGTCCGTCGTCTTAGACTTCTTGCCCAGCTGCATTCCCTTCCCCTTCGGGACGGTGAACTTGGACTTGTTCTTCTCCGCCTCGTACGAGTCGTACGTATCTGTGACGGCCGGACGGGATGGGGGGGTGTATGTTGGGTAGACTGGCGTTCTTGGCGGTCCACCTCCACCCCTTCGGGCGGACTCTTTCCGCTGCATCTCCAGCTGCTTCGCCTTCCTCTTGCGCTCCTCTGTCGCCTCGAGTTCCTTGTTCTGTGGGATGGTCAGTAACCGGCTCGAGGGTAATACCATGGGAGAGCTATACTATGTGCGCGGATGATAGGCCGCCATACCCGTGCAATGATCTCCTGGATGCGCTCCTCATGACTCTCCATCTCTAGGAAGGTCTTAATCTGGCTAATGGTCAGGTTCTCCCTGTAGCCGAGCGTAACAAGCTCGTCGAAGGCGCTGAGCAGCTCATAGGCGTTCTTGACGATCTCCCGCTCGTCTAGGCTCTTGCAAGTGCTGGTCACAACTTGTGCGAAGAGGTGCAGGGAGTCGATATCCTGCAGAATGTTGGACTGTCGGTTGGTGATGAGCACCATGTAGAGCTCGTCCAGGGGCTGGTAGACGAAGCGGACGCTATCCTGCTCGACTGTCGTGTGCTGGGTGCCGCTGTCGGCGAGCTTGGGGAACGACGCCAGGAGGGCTTCTATCCGGGTCCGGGGCATCTCGCGGAACTGCCTCGAGAGGACCGCCTTCCCGCCCCGCGTGCAGATAGACGCTGCGAGGACTACCTAATGAATGTTCGAGGTAACCCCCTCATTGTTAGTAGACTGCTCTAGTGACGCTCAGTGTGTTCAATCTAGGGAGCGAGTTACCATCTTGGGTAAGTGGGACAGATAAAGCTCGAGCTTGTCGTTGTGCCCTATGGAAAAGAGTCTTCTGCTACAGACGTGGGCAGGACAATTCGAGATACTCCTAGCTTCAACGAGCAGTCGGCACCGCTAACTGTCCAACCCTTATTCGAGCATCAGAGTGTCCTCTTGACGGGAAATGTGGGCTTGGTCCGTGCATCTCTGTGATGGGGAGAAGTGGTCTGGTGCTGGTGGGGTGGCCAAGGGTGGGCCACAGGGCCAGGGTACCGCACGGAGCTAACCACTTCCGGCCAAGACGCAAGCGCCTTCTAGCTAAGCACCCCCAAAGTATCTCGTACTTCTATGCTCGAGGTTTAATCTGAGCTTCTGAAGAGATGCACCACAGCATCAACCTCATCCGTCGACCTATATTTCTTCCACCGAAGCGGTCTACTCCGTCATCCTCTCTGAGCAGCGATGAACTCTCATTTCTGTCATCCTTCAGGTCCATTTTCATCTATAGTGACCGTGTAGAGTCGGGCTCGCTAAATGCTCGGTCATTCTCCCCACTACCCTCGTCATATCAGGCACCCAAGAGGATTCACTCCTATTTTACCCCAGCCTTTCCCCCACCCGAACTCAAACCCGTTAGCTTTCCTCAAAGGAAGTTTCTCTATCCCTCTCAATATTGCCATCGCGCTTCTTCCTTTTCACCATCTTGAAAACGCCACATTCAAATCCGACAAACAACAACGCAAACCGCGGTTCCGAATCATAGGCCTTGGTTGAGAACAGACGAGACTTGGTTTCATCGACGTGCAAAGTACTTTGCACCGCAACATCACGCCTAGTATCGAGGCTAGTGCCTCTACTCTCTCAGCTGATTAAAGGCAACCCCGCGTCTTGCTCGCCGGCCATGTCGGTCGACATGTTGCCCACTGACTATCAGGGTCAGAAAGACCTCGAACTCGACCTGGGCTTCGAGGAACTCGGGGCATCGGATGCCTCAGCCCACGGGGATGTAGGCCTTCCCACACAAGTAGAGTTGGACGAGATCACATTCGACGACAATGATGGATTATTGGCTGCCACCCTCGCCAGTAAGGGCGGCCAGCATGACAATCTTGGCGATGACCGTCACGATGACCATGGCGATGACAACGGCGATGATAACGGCGACGACCACGGCCAAACCCACGGCGGAGACTACGACAGCGTCAATGACCAAGGTGATGGTCATCAGAAAGACTACGACGACGAAGATGATACCTTCGCTGCTATTGCCGAGCCATCAACTCATGCCGGTGCTGATGGGTTCGACATATCGGAGACCATCGTCGAAGAAGGCGCCACATTCGACCGTTCAGCCCCCGCGAATAGTGTCGGATCCAGCCTTGCCGATAAAAAAGGCGATGCTGAAGTAGAAGCTGCCTTCGATGTTGAAATCGTGGGCGAAGAGCAGACAGTCGTCATCCCGAATGCAGAGACTGATGATGTCGCCTCCGAAATTGATTACGATGAGAATGATGACGCTATTGAAGGCGCGGGGAACGCCAAGGCCAGTCCGACGAAACCCGATGTCTCAACGATAGATGCCAACCATGCGGAGGGAGACACGGGTTTCGAGGAGGAGCATGAACAGACGAAGGATGCAGGAGAGGAACAGGAAGAGGAAGAGGAGGCACACCCCGTCACAAGCGAATTCCAGGACGAAGCGTCCGTCTCCGATGGCGACCCTGGAGGTCGTTCGCCTGAAGAGCAAGGAATATCCATGGCAGAGCATGATGCAGAAGACATGGCTGTCGAAGACCGCCAGGGCGAGCTGGTTGCCGGCGATGACTCCACCTCAGCTCAAGATGAAGAATTGGAGATGGATGACGATGGGATTCTCTCATTGGAGCAGGCTGATGCCTCAGCTGAGCATGAAGTTGAATCTCTGTCGTCACAGGCACGTCGAAGCTACGACGTCGACAATACCACTGACTATATGGATGACGGTTCTCAGCATGCGTCCATGGATGAAGACTCATCGGCTCCACCCAACGTCAAAGTCCAGTATCGCGAGACCACATACTCGCTCTTCTCCACCTCGGGCTCAGACGACCCGTACACCTACTTCCTCTCCGATGTCGAAGCCCTCGACTTCCCGCTTTCCCAGTTCCTTGACAGCCTTCGCGAGGTCATTTCTGAAGATCTGAGCCCAGCGGATGAGCTCTTGTTCCGTGTTGAGGGACTGGGTCTTGAGTTCTCCGAGGTAAGCCCACTGCCCTTGTCATAGTCGCTCCAATCTTGCGGAAAACACTGACAAGAATAATTCTGGCAGACCATGGACAGAAAGTTCCTTGACCGGACAACGTTTGGTAATATTGTTGATCTACACGATCGACTGATGAAGAATGATGATCCAACCGAGGAGAGTCAAGAGCTTGTGATTTTCCTCGTGACTCGACCGAACTGTATCCGGCGCCTTGAAACCCTGTTCGAGGGCGCCCGCTCTGGCCAGGGTTTGTCGACCTTCCGTACGTCGTACCCACATCACCTCACGACTGACTCCCGGCCGAACAGCGATGCAGGACGGTCTGCATCGGGCAGTCGCTCAGTCTCAGAAGACGTAGATCGCGGGGATGATGGCGGTGACGTTGACGATGGAGAAGATGGAGACGATGGTGATGATCGCTTGGTGGAGGAGCTGAGCGTTGGAGATCTCGATCAAGATGCCCCCGCCCCGGAAGACGAAGAGGACGAGAATCTCGAGCAAGACTACGACTTGATGGGGAACTCATACGATCAAGTGGTCAATGAGGCCGCCCAGTATGTTGGGGCCGATTCGGGCTCTCCTGGTCGTGCCACAGATACCGAAGACGACCATGAAGCAGGAATCGAAGAGATAGAGAACATCGATGAGACTCTAGTCGATGAAACTCACGCTCATGGGCTGGCTGTCCATGGCCAAACTGTCCAGCTAGATCGAGAGTTCGAGCAACTAGATCGCGAGTTCGAGAAAGCGGGCGCAGATATGGATCAGGCAGCTCGAGAGATGAATCGGGGTTACGCGGAAGAGCACATCGAGATTGAGGAGTCAGATGCAGAGGCTGACAACGATGAGCTCTGGTACGGCGAGGATGGCGAAGATGTTGAAGGCGGCTTGGATGCGAAACCCGATGACGGTGGGATGGGCAGCAAAGCAGCCACGCCAAGACCTCTGTCTTCGGAAGCCGCTCAGAGCCAGCATGGGGAAGATGTTTCCCACGGCCGAGATCAGTCACATGGCCTCGATGAGGCGGACGAGCTTGAGCTCTGGGACAACAACGAAGACGCGCCTCAGCCTCCGGGTGTTGGCCAAGCGGCGGATCTCTCTGCCGAAAACCAATCAAATGGTAATTCCGCCTTCCCTTTCTCGGTCTCTGACCACTTTTCACCTACATCTCTGGGGTTGGGAGCCTATTGCCCCTCGGAGCTCTCTTATGACATCGAGCTTGACCTCTATCCTCAGCAGGATGATGCTGACCTGCCCCTTCGTGAAGCTCAAGAGCCTTTTCATACGGATGCGCCGAATCTGGATACACATTCTCCGGCAGACGTCACCCATGAGGAACGATGGGATCGACAGGAAGACCCAGATGCTGCATTGGCCGGTGCTGGGAATGACACTGGCACACACACCGACGCATACACCGACGAAAATACCGGGCAAGCTGCGGACCAGTTCTCCCACGAGTTTGTTTCCGAACAGACCAGCGCGTCTGGTACGCTGAACGGCGACGAGATCGACTTCGATGACAGCCTGGCAACACATCCACCCGTGGAGAATATCGCCCAAGACGACAATGAGAATCTTCATGTGTCTGATGATGACGGCGGAACCTCGCAGCGTTTCGATCCTGATGAGATTGACTGGGAAGACAATGATGAAGCTGCTACTGCCGCCCCTGATGCGATCAACTCCACGCCGTCCAGCAATCCAGGCAAGCGAAACCGGGAATTGGATGATGCTGAGGGTTCTGGTGATGGGCACGGTATGTCACATATTTCCTCGCCAACCGCTTCTCAGCCACCATCTTCAGCTGGATGCCACTAACATAAATGGTTTCCTACAGACGTCAAGCGTCTTCGCGCCTGAACACCCAGCTCCCTCTGGCTGGATTCTCAGCCCGGTTCGCGATAGGAAGAGCTGCTGTCATCAGCCAGCGTTGTTAGTGCAACGGCAAGCTGATTTTCGGGCCTTGAGATGGTCTGCCCCTTCATCCCCCTTGTCTTGTTCCATCACCACCCTCCCATTCCCTTTCCACCCCTGAGTGATTAATGTGCGAAGGCGACAGCGATAAAAGCAGCATATATGCGTACCTGCTCATGGCAGGAAGTTGTCCCTCTTGGCGACCACATTTCTTGGAAGTTCAGCAAGGTAAGTTGCAGGTATCTGGACTCAGAGGCACCAAACCGCCGCCAAATGTCGGTCACGATGACGTCGCCTACCCCTGAAGGCAGCTTTGAGATGCTTTGGGGGATGGCAAAGAAGCCGTCTTCCACAACTTCGACACGACTAGAGTTCTTCAGTTAGCAGATAATAAGGCCTTGGCGTTTGTTTTCCGAACAACAAGCCATTGTGGAGGCCTCGACCGATGAGGCCTCGACGTCCTGTTTAGGGACTCCAGAGATAGTACTGCTTCCTCCCCACCACCCTTTACCTTGACCTTGGCCCCCCCTTTTTTGTGTTTTGTTTTGTTTTGTTTTGTTTTGTTGGGCCTTCACGTGTACGATTACTACCGTCGGATATTCGGTATTGGGAGATGGCTCAAGTTTTAAGACGGGCGTTCATGCAAGGTCGGGCAGGCTTGCAAAAGGGGGATCTGAAAGGCGTTTCGGGACGGGATTTTATCGTCTATGGGCCGCGGTGAAGGTGAAGGTGAAGTATGCGATGCCATTTTCTTCTCTCTTCTTCTTTTCTCTGGGGGTTGATTGGAGCTTTGCTATTCGTTTTTTGGTCACGCGAAGGGGTGTTCATTCCAGAAGCCGCTCCCGGATTTTGTGCACTGGAGGAAGGAAGAAGCATGCGGCTGAAGGCGATCTCCTTTTTCTCTTCCTCTTCTCTTTAGGCCCCTTTTGAGGCAAACGACTTGGGGTCATCGCGTAGCTAAGTAGGGTCCTCAGATCGGAGAGCAGTACCTACCCAACTAGTCGTCCAAATCGGTATTGAGTATCTAATCATTACTTTTCTTCACGAGCTGCGGACCCCTCGGACCCCAAGGGATAAAGGCTTAGCTTTTCGTATGGAGACACTGGCAGCCCTGGACAACCTAGCCAGCAAGGTGGAGACCACCAACAGTTAGTTGTTGGCCTGGACGCTGTGTAAACGTCGGGTACAGGACTCTTGTATGAAGAGGCAAGATATGGAGATTTTCTCGTGGCGTAGTGCCGGTTGGTAATGGTGATGCAAGAGCATTACGTCGTGAGAAGATATATTGAACATTGATGCCACGGAAAGGCTAAAAGCGGACGGGTTCGTCAACTTCGTATTCTTAGAACAATATGGTGACCCGTGACGGCGGCAAAGGGCAACAGGGGACCCTGCATCTCGTGAAACTACAGGGGCTCAGGTGGAGGCAAACTTGTGCACCAATCTGGTAACAGCCTGTTCGATTTGGAGTTCTACACTAACTTCGTTTTTTATAAAGGAGCCTCCGAACTCTTGCACCCTTCGTCGGTAGACTTCCTGCTGCATTCTTTCTTCGCCTTCATTTTTGGATGAACGACTAGTACGTAGTAGTGACTCCCAAGAATGCGGGCTAGAAGAGCGTTACGTACTCTTGTCACGAGAAATGAGGAGACAACCAGTCTCGGATATTAGAGTGTCAATCAATTATAATGTCTTGGGTTGTTGGTACATCAAAGGCTTTGTGGTCGTACTCAGCTCAATTCGAGGTTTTCGGTGGGCGTGCCAGTTGCGAGAGCGTACGTACCACCTTTTGATGAGGAAAGTCAAGCTGGAGCTGTTTGGCTCGTTTTGGTCCATCAGCTGCCGGTGGGAGGTTCCTTGTGAACGAATGGAGACCCGAATCAGGCTGTACCCTGGTGGGACCCGGAATATGTGCTTCAAATTCCCGTCGAACAGGTGCTTTCCCTCTTGCTCCCTCCGCCATTGCGAAGGAGTTGGGGTCCACTACGGCTGTGTGGACAAAGCCTCAAGTAGCTGGGATTTCAAGCTCTTTGCAATACTTCCATTAGTCTTAGTCCGACTTGCAGATTTCCGAATAGCCCTGCAAAACCTGGACGTGGACGTCTGCGTAAAAGTCGGCGGCAAACAACAAGGAAGGGAAGGCTTCATTCATCGGGGAGATCAACAACGGAGCTCAAGGGGGGCACCGATTTCCCATCGATTTCCCGCCTTGCCAACATCCTCTGAAACCGTGTTGTGGTAGGTGCGGCGGTACCTGAACTTAAGACTGACAGGGGGCCACCTGACAAAACAGTCTCCACCCTGCGCAAGAGCCCTCGAAACGAACCTGACGACAGTGGAACTGGAGCCGAAGGTTGTCTAGGACGCTAGGTGGCCCCCTGCCACTGCGCCCCCTCTACCATCCCTTTATTTGGCTATTAAATTTTTCCCACCAAAGTCGAACACGCTGGACAAACCCGCACACGCCTGCTGCCTCGCCTTTATCCGCGCCCTGGCGATACCGCCGCTACGAGACAAACGAACGACAAGCCCAAACCCAGAACAACAGTACCTAACGAACTCCTTTGATGCCCTTCGCAGCGACTCACGCGGCCGACTCCTCAATTCTCTCGCTCGTGAGGATTTGGCCTCACGAATTATCCCCTCCGACGCCCGATTATCTATAGAGTTGGAACGAAGACTCGCCCGGCGCGATCTTGGCGGGCCCCTGCACCGTGGCCTCTCACCACCTTGCAACTTCCACGTGCGACGCAGAACCAAACCACCACCCGCTGCCCGCCAGGACTCCCTCTATCTTTCTGAAATTCCCATCAAATCGGGGCCCGATCGGAGTCGGTGATAGAGGAGACGATTCTTCAGGGCCATTTGTGCGCCCAACAAGCGGTAGCGCTTCGCTCGCTACTGTCGCATTCCCTTTTCAGTCTTCTTCAAGATGATGCTAGAAGAGAAGTACGCTTGTTGACCCGGTCGCTCCAGCCACCAGCTCTCCCAGGGCGATGCTCGCCGGGCTGGGCTTAGCTGCGGCGTGCGACATTCGGACTTCATGCGCTGACCCTCCGCTTTCTCACTACCCAGATATATCGGCCTGGCGTTGGCCATGACAGCTGGTTTAGCCATCGGTATGCGCCCTCCGCTCCCTCTACTTCCCCCAGCCGGCGGATGCTCCCCTATGCTACTATTCTCTCCTCAGCTTACTGACAACTGCGGCTGCTCTCAAGGCACAAGTTTTGTGATCACCAAGAAGGTACTGCTCCGCCAGCCAATGCCGGAACAGATTTGCTGGGGCCGCCGGGCAAACAAACAAGCAAACGATGGATGAACGTCGAGACTGGGCAACATTCTAGGCTGTTGGAGGACTGATATGTGCTAACCACTCTCGCTTGCGATTAGGGGCTACAACAAGCAGAAGAGAGGCATGGCTTCGAAGGGGAAGGCTTCGTATATCTCAAGAACCCACTCTGGTGGGCAGGCATCAGCACATGTGAGAGACGTCCCCACCCCAGATTCGATGGCCGTCATAGACGGGGAAACGTGACTTTGAGAGCTGGAGAACTGACAGTCGTCGACCTCGACAAAACTAGTGGTCGTGGGGGAAATCTGCAACTTCGCCGCGTATGCTTTCGCGCCGGCCATCCTAGTCACACCGCTGGGCGCGTTATCCGTCCTGGTCGGCGCCGTCCTCGGCTCATACTTCCTCAAGGAGTACCTGGGCACGTTGGGGAAGCTGGGAAGTGCGATATGTCTGATCGGGACCGTCATCATCGTGCTACATGCGCCCCCAGACGAGGAGATCGAGACGATCGATCAGATTTTGCACTTTGCCATCCAACCAGGTTCGTAGTTGATCAACTCTCCCCGCTGCAGGGTTCTGTCCTTATCTGGTATGCCTGGAAGGGGATGATGTGGGCCGAAGGAAGGGAAGATAGTCAAGGTTAACACGAGTCACAGGCTTCCTCATCTACTCCATTGCCGTCACCATATACGCAACCGTCGCGATCTACAAGATAGCTCCAAAGCACGGGAAGAAGAACCCTCTGATCTACCTGTCGATCTGCTCGCTCGTCGGCTCGGTCTCGGTTATGTCTATCAAGGCCTTCGGCATCGCCCTGAAGCTGACGTTTGCGGGGAACAACCAGTTCTCGCACCCGTCGACCTACGTCTTCATGATCATCACTGTGGTCTGCATCCTGGTGCAGATGAACTACTTTAACAAGGCGCTCAGCCAGTTCCCCACAAACATGTGCGTTTTGCGCTCCTCCGCATCCTTTGCCCTTCCTTCTTGCTTGCTCGCCGTGGGTGTACATACTATCTATACGTACATACTGACACTTGTCTGACACATGGAAGTGTTAACCCCTTGTACTTCGTCACGTTCGCGACGGCGACACTCGTCGCGTCCTTCATCCTCTTCAGCGGCTTCAACACGACGGACCCCGTGAGCACCATCTCGTTGATCTGCGGCTTCCTGGTGACGTTCACGGGCGTGTACCTCCTGAACCTCTCGCGCACGGACCCGTCCGGCATGAAGTTCGTCCATGGCCAGGTGGGCGGCGACGCGACAGGCACGGACATGGTGTCGAGCATCCAGACGCGCATCAGCATGGAGGCCCGGAGGAGCATCTCCGGGATCGGTGGCCCCGGCGGCGGGGGCGTCAGCGGAGGGCCCGGCGGAGGGGGTCACCACAGGCGCATCAGCAGCGTCGGGAGCACCGGCGACCGGCAGGGCCTCATCAGGGCGTACGACGAGGAGGAGGCCGCGGGTTTCGGCCTCACGGACCTGGCGGAGGACAGCGACGAGGACGGCGGCGGCAGCGGCGGAGGTGCCCACCGGAATGGCGGGCCCGCCAGCCTGGCCAACGGCAGCACGGAGCCGAAGCGGTATGACGACTCAATAGAGCTGCAGACGAGGAGGGAATCTGAGAGGTAGCGATGGCGCTCCTCTCTTTTATCTCTTCTCCTTGTCTTCTCTCTCTCTTTTTTCACGTTTTCAGATTGAGATTTGCCCTCTGAATGCATACCCATTCCCAGCTATCTATCTGCCATTCCCTCCTTTGCATACACACCCCTCATCTCCGAGCATAGCAAAGCGTGCTGGGGAAAAAGAGGATGCGTGCATGTGTTGATGTGCTATAATGCCCCTCATCTTGTGTATATCTCGCCTACCATATATGGGATGACCCCTGGCACGGAACGGACGGGAGGAGGGGGGAGACGCTTTCCACTATCATGCCCCACGCAGCTCGCTCGCCTTCGCGGCGTTTGCGCGACTGGTGGACGGAACGACCTGAGGCGCATCTGGTTGGCATGGGCTTACGGATGCCCTTCGTCTGCCTGCTTGTTGTCATATCTTTTCTTTTTGCCTCTTCTCTTCTGGGCTTTTCTTGATATCTCTGTTCTTCCACTCCCCCGTTCCCGTTTCAGTAGAGTCATCTTTTCCCACTCTCTGTCGGGTTCGAGCGGCTTTCCCCAAGGAGTTTAGGAGAAGGGAACAAATGAAAAAAAGGGGGCTGGGCATTGGACAAACATTTGGCGTTGTGTGTTTCTTCTGTTTCTTTCCGAGGTCGAAGGAAGGGTCGGGCGGGCGGCGATTTCTCTTCGCTCTCAAGACGACCTGTCACTTTCAGGCGAGGCGCGGCCACTGCCCGAGGTACCAACCACCCAAACTGCTATTATTGTTCTACCGTTGTATTATATGTGAAATGGAAGGAGGGGTTGAGAGAGATGGTTAACCATTACGAGTACTGGCTACCTGGCCTAGCTACTCCAAGGGGAGGGATGGATGGATGGATGGGAACGACGGGAAGGGGAGGGCGTGTCATCATCATCGTTTCGGCATCAGCATTTTGTCTTGTTTCCTTTTTGATCTTGGCCAGAGGCGAGTCACTCTCCAAGACAAGGGCATCGCGAATACACTCATCAACAGTCCAGATCACTATCTTATGCATGTATAGATCGCTTTCTCGAGGCATGACAACTGACAGGATGAGCATGCCTTTATCATCTGTTGCCTCTCTGCTTGTCTCTCGGCGCCAAGCTTGGTGATTCAGAGCCTCAGCCCACCCAACGTTTCATGTTATTCACGTGATGTCAGGACGACCACAACCTCAGGTCGTCTGCTTGGATGTCATCGTTTTGGCTGCCCTGGATTTGTGGTCTCTTCTGGTGATTTACGCAGAAATTACAAGCAAAGCCAGCCGAATGAAAACCACGAAAAAACATGAAAAGTACAACCTTTCTTTCCGTTTCCCTTTCCGTAATTCGCGAGATATAATGCATGGGGAAAATGCGAAAACGAAACGCCCCAGAGAGTGAAAATTTGACCGTGTTGTGTCAAGACCTGTCATTTTCCATCCCAATGCCGCCTTTCCATCGTCACACACTTCCAGCATCTCACCAGCCGCCAACAGGACCGTCAAAGTTGTTGTTGTCCTGGGCAGGCCAGTCGTTCTCTTGGACAGGGGTGCCGGGAGAGTAGCCGCCGTTCAGGACAGGAGTCGAGGCAGGGGCAATGGTGGCCGGTTCCTGGATGAAAGACTCGTTGAAGTGATAGTCAAAGTTCTGCTGCTGCTGTTGATAAAGCTGTTGCTCGTCCACCTCCTCAGCAACACCATCGTGGCCAGAAAGCGGGTCAAGAGTGAAGTGGCCTTGCTGCTGCTGCTGCTGCTGTTGCGAGTGGTGCAGCTGATCGTGGTGACCGATGGCTGCAGTCGGAATGCCCCCCGTCGCCGCAGCACCCTATTGCTCAGCGACGGGTTCCTCCTCCGCACCACCCTCCTGCTCGGCTTGCCGTTGTGCCTCGGCCGCGGCCTGCATCTGGGCAGCCTTGGCACCGTAGTCCTGGCTGACGGGCTGCAGGACGGGTTGCTCTTCCTTGGGCTCGATGATGGTGACAGCGTCTGGAAGTGACTTCTGCGGGCCGGCCTTGCCCTCCGGGTCTGAGCCGCGCATGATCTTGACCTTGATGCCCAGCACACCCTGGCGCAGCAGGACGTGGCGGGTGGCGCTGTCGATGAAGTCCTTGGCGGGCTGGCCGGAGTGGATCATGAAGCCGTCGGTGAACTTCATCGACTTGGCGCGGGCGGCACGGAGCTTGCCCGAGACGACGACCTCGCAGCCCTTGGCGCCGGACTCCATGATGAAGCGGAGGACTCCATAGCAAGCCCGGCGGACGGCCAGGCCGTTGAGCAGCTTGTAGCGGAGCGACTCGCACTGGGCGACGGCGGACAGGCCGCGGTTCTGGACCTTGGCGGCGTAGAGCGAGACTGAGTTCTCGGGGAACTTGAAGCGCTTCTGGATCAGCGAGGTGAGCTCGCGGATGCGGCGACCCTGCTCGCCGAGGACCTCCTGCGTGTGCGTGGCGCGGATGATGATATCGGTGACGGTGGGCGTGACGCGGACCTCGACGCCCGAGTAGCCCTCCTCGGCGAGCTCTCGCTGGAAGAACTCGTTCAGCTCGGCGTAGAAGACGCCGTCCGCGACGAACTTCCTCCGCTTGGAACTGTGTTGTTTGAGCATGGAAATGTCAGTGGAACGCTCTTTCTTCCCAAATACGCCAGCTCTTAAGCCCCGAGGAATATCCTTCATTGGAGGTGAGAAATTTCTCCTTTTCGATTTGCGAGCTGGAGGCTCAATCCCCTCTTCAATTCCACCACCACGTCCTGGGCCTGCTCATCTGGCTCAATCCAATCCTAAATCTGGAATCAACGACACCTAACTCACATCTGGGCACCAGGAGTAGCCATCTTGATTTGTGTATGTGTGAACCGTTTCTCGGAGGTCTTCGCACGGGATTGGCGGTCGCGAGTTGTCCGTGAGAAGGCAGGGTCTGGAGTTCGCCGGCAAGTGGAAGTTGGCGGGCCAAAAAGTGTGATCTTTTCCTCTTTTCCTTTGGCTGGTCTGTCGAATTTCCCAATGGTGGGGGAAAGCCCTAACTCGCTAAGTGGACTGGGTGGTGTGAATCTAGGGAATAGTGGGGGCCCTGTCTTGGAGTTTATCTTATCTAGTCTGGCCCGTGCTTCCCGCCTGCCACCCAATAAGTCATCCATGAAATTGCCTGACTTCCGAGGCTGAACGGGCCCTGGAGGTGCTCCAGCACTGCTGAATTCCAGCGGGTCAGCGCCAGAGGTTGATGGTACCTGGCGGGGTTCACGCGCCCTATCAACAATCGAACCACGCAACTGACATCACTAAAAGCGTGGCCCATCTCATGCTGGCTGCCACCCTACACTCTCAAAGAAACCCCACGCCTGTCACACAGCCCCATGACACCACCCGACGTGACGACTCCCCGTCAGCCCAAGGAAGTTACGTAGATAGCTCCCTCCACCATCTGTGCTGGTGACTTGGGCCGTCCTGCCAGCGCCCAAACGGCCCAGAGAACCCATGCCCCAACCCGCGGTGTATCATATGTGCCTGACAGACATCCTCTCGCACGAAAGAAGAACGTGAATGCCTTTTTGGTGGAGGCCCCGATTCTGTTCCTCCACTTGAGCTGATTGGGGCAAGCGGCCCCTGCCACACATCATGGGCCTGGAGGTGTCTTTGAACCTGTGTTGTTAGAGCGCATCTTGTGACTGGGTTGGTTCCGAGTTTATCCCACAACGATAGCTATCCTGTCTACCTGCCTACCTACATATCTAAACCTTTCAGCTGCGGCGACAAAGAAGCCTGGATTCTTTCCTTCGTTCAACAATACCAGCGACGAGGAGAAACAGTAACAAAAATAAAAGAGGAAGGAGATCCCCATTTCCCCCGGATCCCCCGGCTTCTCGCCCCCGCGGAAGGCGACGATTGAGCTCCGTCCGACACGGCCGCCCCAGCAAATATTCGCTCGGCAGGATGGACGTCAAACAGGTACCATCTCCGTCCTTGGGTGATTGTGGTGTTGCGCTCTGCGTCTTGCAGGGTCATTGTCGCGCTCGTCTATCTCTGGGGGCACCTGGGCTAAAGCTCTACACGACGATGTTTTAGACCATAGACAATGTCAGCGCCATCAGCGGGGGAACCCCAACCTTGGGCTCCTTGAAGCTCACTGACCACCACATTGTATTCTCGGTTCCTCCCCCGCCCGGCAGCAACGGGCCTTGCCGTCCCAGGGAGAACTTCATCTCCTTGCCCCTCCTATGCCACTGCGCCTTCCGGCCGACCCCGGCCTCGAGCGGAATCCCCTCATCGATTCGCATACGCTGCCGAGACTTCAGCTTTGTGACCTTCAATTTCCCAGATGACAAGTCCGCGCGAGAGGCCTTTGAGTTCATCCGGGGTCGGACCTGCAGGCTCGGTAGCATTGACAAGCTTTACGCCTTCCATTACGAGTCGGCGAGGCCGGAGAAGGGGCTGAACGGGTGGACGCTCTACGACGCCAGGGAAGAGTTCCGTCGTCAGGGGATAAGCGCAAAGTCCAAGGATCGCGGGTGGAGAGTGTCCTCGATAAACAAGGACTACGCCTTCTCACCGACATATCCGTCCATCCTGGTGGTGCCGTCCTCGATTTCGGACAATGTTCTCAAATACGCCGCCAACCACCGGTCTCGGGCCCGGATTCCGGCGCTGACGTATCTGCACCCCGTCAACAACTGCGTGATTACGCGGAGCTCACAGCCATTCGTCGGTCTCCGAGGAAACCGCAGCATCCAAGATGAGCGCCTAGTCGGCGCCTGTTTTTCCGCCGCGGTCCCAGACAATGGGTTGTCTGGCAGCACCTCTGACTCCAGCCCTTCTACCAGCCAGCCAGACCTCCCGACAGTGGCATATCCTGAGCCTGGTCCTACAGAGACGGAGCGTCAGGAAGATGCCCTAATGGTCGCGGCCGGTGCCACTACCATAGAGTTCGACGAGAAGACGGGCAAGCGGGTCATTTACGGTGCCACACGACAGAATCTCATCGTTGATGCCCGGCCTGCGCTGAATTCGTACGCGATGCAGGCCATAGGTCTGGGCTCCGAGAACATGGAGTATTACAAGTTTGCCAAGAAGGCGTTTCTAAACATCGACAACATACACGTGATGAGGGACTCCCTGAACAAGGTGTTTGAGGCGATCAAGGATGCGGATGTATCCCCGTTTCCCCCCAACCGGGAACTTCTAGCCAAGAGCGGGTGGTTGAAACACATCAACGGAATCCTTGAAGGGTCCCACCTGATTGCGAGGCAGGTCGGCATCTTCCACTCCAACGTCCTGATACACTGCTCGGACGGGTGGGACCGCACCAGCCAGCTCAGCGCGCTGTCACAGATCATGCTCGACCCGTACTACAGGACGATAGACGGGTTCATTGTCCTGATTGAGAAGGACTGGCTCTCGTTCGGGCACATGTTCCAGCAGCGGTCTGGGTTCCTCAACCATGAGAAGTGGTTTGTCGTGCAGACGGACGCCCTGGCGGGCACCAAGATCGAACCGGGGGACAACGAGAACCGGAACGAGACGATCGAGAACGCGATGGCGTCGGCGAAGCGTTTCTTCAAGAAGAACCTGAGCCAGGACAAGGAGGACTCCGATGTGGACCTCGCCGAGGAGTCCACGTCCCGTGCGGCTGCGACGGCCTCTGCGTTGGCGTCGGAGAGCCAGGCCACGAGGCCCAAGGAGATCAGCCCCGTGTTCCACCAGTTCCTGGACGCGACGTACCAGCTCGTGAGGCAGAACCCGACCCGGTTCGAGTTTACAGAGCGCTTCTTGCGCCGGCTGCTCTATCACCTCTACTCGTGCCAGTACGGTACCTTCCTCTACAACAACGAGCGGCAGCGGCACGAGGCCAAGGTGGCGGAGCGCACCTCGTCGGTATGGAACTACTTCCTCTCGCGCCGCCAGGATTTTACGAATCCGTCGTACGACCCCGTAGTGGACGACATGGTCCGCGGCAAGGAGCGGCTGCTCTTCCCCATCCCGGGCGAGGTCCGCTGGTGGCACCAGCTCTACTCGCGGCGCGACGAGGAGATGAACGGCCATTTCGACGAGGCGGCCTCAGCTGCGGAGAAGGTGGCCGCCTACCAGTCGGCGGTGCCCAGCCCACAGCCGAGCGCGCCGCCCACGCCTCAGCCGCCAAACCTGCAACAGCAACAGCAACAGCAACAGCAACAACAGTTGCCGGGCCTGCCGATGAGCAAGTCTGTGCTGACGGGCGTCGAGACGGCGCACTCGGCTCTGACCCCGGAGTTACGACCTGCGACGCTGACAAGGAGCTCATCGGCGAGCGAGGTTGGTTCCGGCGGAGCGGGCGGCGGAGGCGCATTCAGTGCTCTGCAGGATGGAATCGCCGGGCTCAAGCTTGGTCAGAGCATGAAGGGAGTGCTTGGCGGGCTTGGGGTCACCAACAATGCTAGCAGCGGCGCTGGCGGTCGCAGCAGCAACGACGATGGTATTGGAGGGTCAGGAAGCGGGAGCAGCCGGGCACGGAGCAGGAGTCCTGACCCCAACAGTGTCAGCGCCATGCTGAGCGGCGACGGTAGTTCTGCCGGCAGGGTGTCTTCTTCGTCGAGCAGAAGCAGGAAGCGGGGAGTCGATTTAGAACAGGAGATGACGGAGATGTCCTAGGATGACTTGGCATCATTGGATGAAGTAAAATGGAGCGAAGTAGGATTATGCGCGCGACGCTATGAATGACCAGCGACGTGTGCGCAATTGAAGTTCAAAGACTCGACACCCACAGGATCAGTACGTAGCCCACCGACACTCTTCCTGAAGCACCGTTAGTCAGAAGAACCAGCGAGCACTGTTATATCCGTGTCACCTTTTAACAATTGTTAGGAAGGGGCATAACAAAGTATCATGTACTTTTACGGCTGCCTGCTTGAAGCCTAAGAGGCGCATTCGCGTAAATAAAGGGACAGTGATGCGCTCATCAGGGGGTGACATTTCCTCATGAGGCAATTGGCAGAAGTCTGACCGCCTGCTGGGTCTGTATGTGTGTGTGTTAGTCCCAATGTTTTTGTTTGGGGCTTCACTGCCACTTTTAATAGACCCAGAAAAAATAGAGCTCCCCTCGACAAGCCAAGAATCTGCACCTGCGCTGTGCCCGTCCCGTCAAACTCGAAATCAAAGTACGTGCTCCGGTCCAACCCAACAACCAGTGCATTCCTCTGCACGCATTGCGAAGAGTTTAACTACCTAAATATTGGGTTAATCTGCGACCTGCGTGAAACATGCTTTGTGACTGGCACGATTCCTCCAATTCAGGAAATTTGTCACTCGAGATCATTTCTTCATCGCTGATTCTTTCACGAGGTGTTAGCTTTGATCAAACCAGTTTGCTGGTACGTACCAGGGAGTACACAGTGCGTGCAGCCCACCATCTTCTGTCTATTGGTCAGTGCGACCGCCACCTGGACCAGGCCAGCGCAGCGCAGTGGTTGAACTCACAGGCAACTCGCTCAAATTGCAGTACGTGCAGCCCACCAAGCACCAAGCAAGTGGGCGCATCCAATCCAGTGGAGGTGAATTTGACCGCCTGCGGCCTTCCTTCAACAGCTGTGTGCAGCCAGTTCCATTCAGTCAGTCAGTTCCTGTCCTCGACTCGGATCCCGCCTGCTGGCTCTGCACCACGCAAAATAACATCCAAGAATCGGGGTCAACCAGCATCACATTCGATCAACATTTTCGCCCTCCTTCCTTGACGTCACGGTCTTCTCGTTCCTTTTGAGAGACTGCCTGCTTACTCCCCCCCCTACTTCCTTTAGTCCCGACCACGCGACTCGAATAAATAACAAAATAACCAGCCCGACCCTCCGTCGTCGTCGCTCGGCGCCGTCACGCACGCTCCTTTTCCCTTCGACCAGCCCTGCCTTATCTTCCTCTTTCCGTGCGCGCATCTACCAAATTAGCTCGCCATGGCAGACGCGCCGAATGTGAATGACGAGCTCTACCCGATCGCCGTCCTCATCGACGAGCTGAAGGTGCGTTTTCTGGGGATGTTACTGGGGCATTAGGCGAAGCGACGACGAGGAGCCGAGTCGTCTTCGCTGATGGTCCTCGCTCGCCCCGCCTCGCCTCAAATTCACCTCCCACCTTGCAGGAGCTCCCGGCAGACTGACGTATTGAACCCTGACGACGCCCACCCTCAGCACGACGACGTCCTTCTTCGCCTGAATGCCATCCATCGCCTCTCGACCATTGCCCTCGCTCTCGGACCAGAGCGCACCCGCGAGGAGCTGATTCCTTTCCTTGATGGTTGGTCTACTCTCGGCTCTATCTTCCTCGTGCCCACCTGCCTGCCCTGCCCACTCCATCCACCACCGTCGCCACATTGAAAACCTCGACAGAGAATGCCCCCTTACCAATCTCCATTCTCTCAACTGCTCTGACCAACCTTTACGACTACAGAATCCGTCGAAGATGAAGATGAAGTCCTCGTGGCCTTGAGCGAAGAGCTTGGGAGCTTTATCGATTACGTCGGCGGGCCACAGTGGGGTCATGTGCTGCTCTCCCCTTTGGAGAACCTAGCTGCCATCGAGGAGCCCGTCGTGCGCGACAAGGTACGGAATCACTGCTGTTTATCTCTGTGATGTCGGCGGAGGACGCCTGTCCGGCACCGGCGCCGGTGCCCACGCCGCAATCCGCATGTTGGTTTGTCGTGCCACGATGCTAGACCACAACAGTCGAGGCTCAGCCTCAATAATGGCATTTCGTGAAACTTCCACAGTCTCGGATCGCGATCCAGGTTCGGGCTCAGACTGATGGCTAACCTCGCATCTACCCCGCCAGGCTGTCGAGTCTCTGAACAAGATCTGCAATGAGCTCTCACCTAAGCAGGTGGAGGAGTACTTCCTCCCCCTGACCCAGCGGCTCTCGAAGGCGGACTGGTTCACATCCAAGGTCTCGGGCTGCGGCCTCTACACAACTCCATACAAGAAGGTGGCGCCGCCGCTGCAGGAGACGCTGCGTAGGGACTTTGGGCATCTTGTGCACGACGAGACACCCATGGTGCGCCGCCAGTCTGCCACGCACCTGGCCAAGTTCCTGAAGGAGATGCCGGCGGCCGTCGTGGTCGAGGAGATGATACCCATGTTCCAGCACCTTGCGCAGGACGACCAGGACAGCGTGCGCCTGCTGACGGTCGAGGTTCTCATCTCGATCGCCGAGGTGGTCCCGAAGGAGCAGCAGGCCAGCCACGGGGTCCTCCTCACGTCTCTGCGCAGCCTGATAGAAGACAAGAGCTGGAGGGTCCGGTATATGATTGCCGATAGGTTCGAGAAGGTACGCCCCGTGCCGCCGAATCCCACCGAATTTGCTAAGGGAGGAGAGAAGCAGCAAGCTGATCATGACACATACATTCTCTGGCGCAACTAGATCGCCAAAGCGGTAGACGAGGAGGTTGTTTCAAGGGACCTGGTGCCGGCCTTCGTCAAGCTTCTGAAAGACAATGAGGCCGAGGTGCGGACCGCGATCGCAGGCCAGATCCCTGGCTTCTGCGCCCTAGTGGAGCGGACCACTCTTCTTAACGAGATCATGGGCAGCATCGAGGACCTCGTGTCGGATGGCTCCCAACACGTCAGGGCTGCCCTGGGCACTCAGATCTCTGGCCTGGCGCCAATCCTGGGGAAACAAGAGTATGTCGACTGGCATCATGGGGTCATGGGGATGGTGGGGTCGTGCACGGATCGAGTCAGTCTGCTAATCACTGTTTCCCATTACAGGACTATCGATCACCTCCTGCCCATGTTTTTGCAGATGCTGAAGGACGAGTTCCCTGAGGTTAGGCTTCACATCATCTCAAAGCTTGAGCTGGTCAACAAAGGTAAGCAGGAGTGGGCTCGCACGTCCCCACGTTCCCACGCTCCCAATCCCAGCCTCACCTCAGTCTCGTTCTAGCTCCCCCTCAGGCTGGCCGCTGACTGCTAACCTTGGCATCCTCGTGCTTCAGTGATTGGTATCGAGCTTCTCTCACAGTCGCTCCTACCTGCGATTGTCCAATTAGCTGAGGACAAGCAATGGCGCGTGCGTTTGGCCATCATCGAGTATATCCCGCTGCTCGCCAGCCAACTCGGGGTCAAGTTCTTCGATGAGAAGCTCAGCACGCTCTGCATGGGCTGGCTCGGGGACACGGTCTTCTCCATCAGGGAGGCGGCGACTCATAACCTGAAGAAGCTCACGGAAGTGTTCGGCGTGGAATGGGCCAGTGAGGCCATCATCCCCAAGGTCATGGCCATGGGGAACCATCCGAACTACCTCTACCGCATGACTACGTGCTTCGCCATATCGGTATGTTTTGATTTCTCTTTTGCCCTTTGCTAGTTGCTTATCGTTCCGACTGATCCGCCACTAACTCGTCAATAACTTGGGATGCAAAACAGACCCTCGCGACGGTAGTCAGCATGGAGGTGATCGGGAAGAACATCCTCCCCATGCTGGACAAGCTCGTCGTGGATGACATCCCAAACATCCGGTTCAACGTGGCCAAGACCTACGGGGTCTTGGTCGACGTACTGCGCCGGCTGCCCGATCAGGGCACGATCTACACGCTGGAGAAGGCCGGGTCGACCTTCAGCCCGTCCGCAAGGGGCCAGGAGCTGATCCAGCAGCGGGTGATGCCGAGCCTGGAGAAGCTGCAGAAGGACGATGATGTGGACGTGCGGTACTTTGCCACAACGGCGGCAGCGGCAGCAACGGGCCCGCTCCTTGGGGGGGACCCGATGAATACTTCACCATAGATTCTTTCGACTCTGGAAGAAGAAGAACCAAGAGAAAGAAAGAAGTGCCATGATGATTACCCAACAGGAACCTCTCGAGAAAGAAAAGGCCGTAATGAAGCGATTCTTTTGTTTGTTCAGTGTCTGTCTTACGCCCTTCTTCCCCTTCACATTCTCCTTCCCCTTCGTCTTCGGCCCTCCCCATACCCTAGCCTGCCGCCCACTCTTGGCCACTCTGCGCAACGAGACATTTAGAGCACGGCTCCACTTTCGTCAACCTATTCCAGCCAGTATCGACTATCGATTGCCCTAATCTATCAGGAACCCGGTGTGATAACGAGCTTGAGGGCCAGGAAGGACGGCTGAGAACATCCGGGTGGGGATATTCTGGGGGAGTCGATGGGCTGTACGAATCGAAATCTTTGGGCAGTTTGAAAAGTAAAGTCTTGTGCGTTACCGAGCCGGGGAAAACAATTCTTGGGGAGGGAAATTGGGTTTCAGGGGTGCCTGTCAGGGGGGATAGACCTGGATGTTGTAAACAAAGGAAGGAGGATGTTGGACTGAGGACGGACTACGGCGACGAGGAGACGGGTTAGAGATGATACCAAAGGCAACAACAGCACGAGGGGATAAAAGGGTATTGTTTAGACTAGTATTCCTTGCCTCTCAATTATCTCGAGTGGAATTTAAAAAAAAACAGTTGGGCTCCCACATAAGCCGAGGGCTGTTAGGTGGTGCGATTCAATGTGGAGAATGGGGGTATCTCATCTATATATACGTCACGTATCTGTCCCTCCTCGGGCAGATGCATTTCATCATGTGTTTTCCCTTACCTCCTAACTCTCGCATCACATCACTCACTTTCACATCCCCGCAAAGAAGACTCCCTCTTCACAAAACACACGGTGCTGATGGTCTGGCCCTCGACCCCGCCGAAGCTGAAGGTCCTGTAGGCGACCTGGTCGACGAACTCGAGCCGGGCCGCCCCGACCCCCTCGCCGCCGCCGCCGCCTTCGAACCAGGCCCTCAGCTCCGCCTCGGTCCAGTTGCAGCTCGTGATGAGGAAGAGGCCCCCGTCCCCCGGCCGGAGGAGCCGCAGCACGCGGGAGCGGTACGACTCGCACGCCCGCCGCCGCCGCCTCCTTCTCCCTCTAGTGCTACTACTAGTACTGTCGTCGCCGTCGTCTTCGTCCTCGTCGCCGTCGTCAGCGACGACGACCTCGTCCGCGGAGAGGCAGGCCGCGTCGAAGGTGCCCTTGTCCAGGAGGACGTCCCACGTGCCGGCCTGCAGCGCGCCCCCGTCCAGGGCCCCGGCGAGGACGTCCCACTGGAGGAAGGAGAGGGGCGCGGTGCTGGGTCTTGGCCTCTGTCTTCGCCTCGGTGGCGTTGTCGTCTGGCTCGCCCCTTGTTGCTGTGCGCCGCCGCTGTTCCCCACCTCGTCCCCGTCATCTTCTCCTCCTCTTCCTCCCTCACCATCTCCGTCCTCGTCCTCGTCCTCGTCCCCGTCCCCGTCGCGCGCCACGACCCCAACCCCGGCCTCCGCCACGCGCCTCGCCAGCTCCACCGCCCCCGCGCTGTAGTCGACGCCCAGGCACCTGCCGCCCCAGCCGGCGCGGCGGAGGGCGTGAAGGAGCGAGCCGTTGCCCGTGCCTAGGTCGAGGAAGGATGCCGCGTGCCTGCGCAGGGGTGGCAATCCCGGGACCGGCGGGGGGCGGGACTCGTGCCGGTCCAGGAAGGCGACCATCTTAGCCTCGGCGTCCGAGTCGTCGAACCAGACGGTACCGATATCGGCTGGGTTGGAGGCATGGTTGGTTATCTCGGCCGTGTAGAGGTCATCCCAGCTGTTTTATTTAAAAAGGTATTCGCTTGATGTTAGTATGGTGGAGAGGGAAGTTTGTGCTGAGAGGGGAGGAGACTGAGGAAAGTGGTAGGACTGACTATTCCTTCGTCCCGAGCTTGGACGGCGCAAGATGCTCTGGATGGGAGTTGAGAGGCTCGTCGGCCGCCATTGCGACGACGGATTCCAGGTGCTCTCGTTCTGGGTTTCGGCGATGAGACGACGAGGGTAGTAGCAACTAGTTCCTCCTGGACCGCAATGGGCCACGAGGAGACAAGTATTAGCAGGCGAGTTATCTAGGCACCTTGTATATTCTCCCCAGTCTAGAGCAACCATGCTCCTCGGTGTTGTTATGGCCGGACTTGAGGGCTGGAGGGGCAGGCAAGGGCAGAAAGTTTTCTTGGAAAGGAAGGCGGTGAGAATTCTCGAGGAGGTCAGCACTACCAAATGCCTTACAGACGGTTCAGACCTCGAGTCATAATCCCTGCCTCCCCAGCATGTATGAGGTACGTACCGAATAACCTACAGGACCAGATGTGAACGATTGTGAACAATAAGTCCGAGGCGAGGGTTTGCTCGGTCCAAAGAATCCAAAGCATCATGGGAAAGAGGAGGATTGGGGATGTGTGAATTAAACGCGGGCAAAGGGCATGACAACACCAGGCAGATCCTATGTATCAGAAACAAAAAAAAGGACGTCGTCAGAACCCTCCCCCGCGTCGACCTCGAGGAGAGGCGTGTATATAAAAAAACTTGAAACAGAGTCACCTGTGGTATATAGAGAAATCGAAGTCCCGTCCGTCCGTCCCACCCCGTCTCAGATGAAGAACCCCGTTTGACCTCATCTCACCGCCCGAACCAATTTCCAACCTGCTGATGTCTCTCACCCACCCCTTCCTTCTCTTGCGAATCTTATCCCAAGAGTGGTGCACGAAACGTCTAACCGGGCCTCCGCTGGTCTCCAACGCCCCTTTTAGTGTGTTAGGTATATCGCCTCAAGCCCCCTACAGCCCATATCAAAAATTTCTCTTCCTCCGCCAACCCCCAGTCTCAAAGCATGCAGGGGTTTTTCTGCGAACGAACTCTTTCATTCTCCGTTTCCCTGGCGCGCGTGCACCATCTGGATATAGAAGTGGAGTCGGCAATAGGAAACCAAAATGGGAACAGGATAACGAATCAGTTCAGCAACAACACATGCGGGGAGTATAAGGAATTGAGAACGCAACAGAAGCCAACAAGTATAAAAAAGACGTAAAATTCCATCGACCAGCTTTGTCATGCAGAAATCAAGAAATGCCCTCCCCCGCCCCTCCTCCTCCTTGTTCATTGTAACCAGTAGAAACCACCCATCCATCTCGGAAGGCAAGACAGACCCCTTTCCCCCCAGCCACTCTCACGCCAGAGTCCAGACGGGCGCCTTGAAGAGCACCTGCCGCCCCCTCACCTCGACAGCCACGAAGCCGGCGAACCGCACCTTGTTGGCGTCCTTGGGCGGAAGGTTGGTCGAGGACGAAGAGGAAGCTACTGCCGCTGCCGCCGCTGCTGCTGCTTGCGCCGCCGCC
>PYSP01000090.1:0-122443 GCA_003049395.1 Pseudohalonectria lignicola | reverse complement strand
TGGCCTGGACAGATCCGGCTTTACTTTTGCCTTCACTGTTCGGCGTTTCTGGAGGAATCAATATATTGAGGCGCCACTCACAGAGACAGGGCTTGACCACTTGCCAACAAGTGACTGGAAGGCGATACAGAGTTTGTGACTGAACCTGGAGAGGTCAAGACTCTATTGTCGGACTGGGAAAGGGGCACACCTTTTTTTTTATTTTTTAAAACACGGAGTCGACTTGGATTGTTTGGGCTGGTCGCATCTCTTCCTATACTTACTCTTTAACGATGATTTTGTTTCGAGCTTGAACTTGATCAAGTTGATGCTCCGGTGCGTGTCGGGAAAGCTGCTGCTGCGGTGCCCGCCATTTTCACCAATCGACAACCTAGCACTACGTAGTTCATACTGCCCTAGGTAGGTACCTACGTAGCGAGGTATCAACACCGATGCCTCCGAAATGCAGCTGCAGGATGTTCGTACGGATCGCCAGTGAGTTCTAGTCTGGCTCGCAGCAGGTACCGGACCCCTCATCCCATCCGGGCGGTTCACCCCGCACCCAAGCTAATCTATACCTCCATACCTCCTACCTACTATGGTCCGTAAAAGTAGGTAGGCATCTAAGGTACCTAGGTAGGCACATATACATTATCTCGGGACAATTTTTTTATGCAAAACACTCCGAATGCCTCCTTCCTTCATGCTCCTATTATCGGAGGAACTCCCGAAACCATCGCTATGTTGGCTACATCTACGAGGCTCGATGAGTTGAACTAGTGATTAATGAGTGCATCGCTATTCCGACGAGCGGGAAGCCAATAGCAGCTATCAGATCGTTTTCCCACAAACAACCAAGTATTCACCTTGGCTTGCACGGCATATCCGCATATTAAAACCCTCGGTATAATAAGTCCGGCGGGGGAGGAGGCAGCCCTTGCAAAGAGAAGAACGGAAGAAGAGAAGACCAAAGGAGAAGACAAGACGACATCATCGCAATCCCCGGTTGGCTTGTCGGCTTTTGAGCACAAAAATAACAAACACAAAAGAGGTCAAAGAAGGAGACAGCGACAACCTCGTGCGTGCGGAACTTGCATCCAAGATGGATCAACACAGTGTGCCCAAAAAACTCTGGGAGCACCCAGATCCCCAGAGCACAGTGATGTACCAGTTCATGCAGGAGGTGAACCAGAAGCACAACCTCAACCTCAAGGTCTGCGCCTCATCTCACTTCACCATTTGGTGGAACTGCTCAAAGAGGGACACGACCTCAGCCAATGAATGATTTATTCCCGATACTAACTGGCTTCTAAACCATGTACTGCTCTACGAAACACACTTGGGTAAACGTGTTGACATCTAGACATTCTCGGACCTCCACCACTTCTCAGTCTCTGAGCTGGCGGCTTTCTGGTCCTCGCTCTGGGACGCTGCCAATTTTGTGCACGAAGGGTCCTACTCGAGAGTGGTGGACGAGACCTTGCCCATAGACGCCGTCCCGCGCTGGTTCGAGGGCGTGAGGCTCAACTGGGCCGAGAACACTCTCTTCTTCCGGGACCGGAATGGGGGACCGGATGCGCACTCGACTTTGGGGAAGGATGAGTAGGTCTTTTATTTTCCCCTCCCTCTTTCGTGATAGAATACGTGCTGATTCCTGACACACTATTCCATCTCTTCCTTCTTCTCTCCCTCCCTCTCCCCCACCAAAACAGCTCCAAGATCGCAGTTACAGAGATCCGCGAGGGCGCCTCGGCCATCAGGGACGTGACGTGGGCTGAGCTCCGGTCGCAGGCGGGCCAGCTGGCGGCGGCGCTGCAGTCGCGCGGTGTCGGCAAGGGGGACCGGGTGGTGATCGTCGGGGCCAACAGCGTCGAGACGCTGCTCATCTGGCTGGCCACGACGTGGCTCGGCGGGGTGTTCAGCTCCAGCTCGACCGACATGGGCGTGAGGGGCATCCTGCAGAGGACGGCGCAGATCAACCCCAAGGTGCTCTTCATGGACGACGCGGCCCTGTACAACGGCAAGGTCGTGGACCTGACGGGCAAGATGGCCGAGGTGGTCGAGGGGCTCAGGGAGGGGTGCGACCAGTTCGGCACCGTCGTGGCCATCCCCCGCTTCCACGACAGGGGTCTGCGGGACGTCTCGGGAGTGCCCATGGCCGAGGGCTGGACATCCTTCATGGACCGCGCCTCGGCCTCGCCCGTTCCCCCCTTCACCAGGATCGCCTTCCACGAGCCCTTCCTCATCTGCTATTCGTCGGGCACGACGGGCGCTCCCAAGGCCATCGTCCACACGGTCGGCGGCTGCATGCTCAACTACTTCAAGGAGGGGCGCGTGCACGAGGGGATCGGGACGGACTCGGTCACGCTGCAGTTCACCACGACCGGGTGGATCATGTACGTGGCCAACGCGGGGGCGCTGCTGTTCGGCGCCAGGGCCGTCATGTACGACGGCTCGCCCTTCCAGCCGGACCCGACCATCCTGATCCGGATGCTGGGCAGGTACGGCGTCACCAAGCTGGGCACGAGCCCGAGGTGGATGCTCGAGATGGCCAAGAACGGCATCAGGCCCAGGGAGGTGGCGGACCTGTCGAGGCTGCAGGTCGTCACCTCGACGGGCATGGTCTTGTCGGACCAGCTGTTTGAGTGGTTCTATGAGGAGGGGTTCCCAAGGCACACGCACCTTGCTAATGTTTCTGGGGGGACTGACATTGTGGGTTTGCTACTTTTTCTTCTTTTTTCTTCTTTTTTCTTCTTTTTTCTTCTTTTTTCTTCTTTTTTCTTCTTTTTTCTTCTTTTTTCTTCTTTTTTCTTCTTTTTTCTTCTTTTTTCTTCTCTCTCTTCCTCTCTTCCTCCCTCCCACCCACCAAGATGATGCGGGGCACACTAGTCAAGTATTCGCCCCTTTGCTAACACATCGCAAACCACCCCGGCCCACCCAAACTCCCTCTAATCTAGGCAGGCTGCTTCGGGATAGCAAACCCCCTCTCGCCCGTCTACCTCGGGGGAACCCAAGGTCCGTCCCTGGGCGTCGACGTCCGGATCTACGACGCGCTCGAGCCCAACGGGCCGGGCAAGGAGGTGCCCCACGGGACCCCTGGCGAGCTGGTGGCGGTCAAGCCGTTCCCCAACATCCCGGCCTTCTTTTGGGGCGACGACGTGAAACCCCCCGCCCCAGGCCCGGCATCAGCGTCGACGGCGCCTCCCGGGTCCAAGTACCACTCGTCCTACTTCGCCCGGTTCGACAATGTCTGGGCGCACGGTGACTTCTGCGCCGTGCACCCAACGACGGGCAACATTTTCTTCCTCGGCCGCGCGGACGGGGTGCTGAACCCTTCCGGGGTGCGCTTCGGCTCGGCCGAGGTCTACGGCGTCCTGGAGCGGCACTTCTCGGACCGCGTGGCCGACTCGCTCTGCGTCGGCCAGAGGCGGCCCCACGACCCGGACGAGAGCGTCATGCTCTTCCTCCTCATGAAGCCCGGCCGCGCCTTCGGTGAGGGGCTGGCCCGAGAGGTGGCCGACGCCATCGCCAGGGACCTGAGCAAGAGGCACGTGCCCCGCTGGATCCTCGAGACACCCGAGATTCCCCTCACCGTCAACCTCAAGAAGGTCGAGCTGCCCGTCAAGCAGATCGTGTCCGGCCAGACGGTCAAGCCGAGCGGCACGCTGGCGAACCCGCAGAGCCTCGACTTTTACTACCAGTTCGCCAGGGTGGAGGAGGTCGTCGGGGCCGGTGGGTTGAAGAAGGGGAAGGGGGAGGCGAGGGCAAAGCTCTGAAGGGTGGATGGATGGATTGGCGAAACTCAAAGAGGGAGAGATATTGATGGACGCGGTGTCTATATGATCTTTATTCTTGCCGATCTTGTTCATGAAGATGAGGATCCGAAAAGTACAAGCATTATCATCTTCCATGACCAGATTTCTTTCCAACCCGCAAAACCCGCATTCTCTCTCTCTCCCTCCCTCCCTCTCCAC
The DNA here is from genome assembly GCA_003049395.1 of Pseudohalonectria lignicola. Lineage (NCBI taxonomy): Eukaryota > Fungi > Ascomycota > Sordariomycetes > Magnaporthales > Ophioceraceae > Pseudohalonectria > Pseudohalonectria lignicola. The sequence continues at coordinate 118,490 of PYSP01000090.1, read as the reverse complement.
AGTGACCTGCTAGTGTAGTAGATCCTGTTTACCCCCCTTAGGAGGCTGGAAGTACTCCGCGAGTATTATCTCCTACGCCCAAAAGAAGCTGAAAAGGAACTCGAAAACGAAAGCACTAACAAGATGAGATGGAGAACGCAGGAAACAGGACAAGAATTATTTTCCTAGAAGATAGGAAAGAAGAAGAAGAAAGTTTTGAGTTTATTTCCCATCATCGCCAAGAAACACCAGGAAGGGAAGGGAGGGTGACATCAAGTCCCCATGCTTAGCTATCGAGCCCAACAACAGAAAGAAGAGGCAAACAAGAAACAAGAAAACAATGAGAAGAAGAAAAAGGCAGGTCGTTTCGCATTATCGAGCCTACACAATAGGTCTACACTGGAAACCCCGATATCATCATTCACCACCAACACACACGTGCAAACCCACCCGATTCAAGAAGAGAAGGGGAGGGGGGTAAAAACAGTGCTCAGACGCCCCTAAACATCCTAACAACCAGGAACCAGCAAGCGCCCAGGAACTTGAACCCGGACAGGCCGGCCACGCTGTAGAGCACGACGGCCATGTAGATGGTGGCCCTGTCCGTCTTGGTGGTCTCGGTCTGCGGGGTGATCCTGTCCAGGCCCGCGGTGGAGAGCACGACGGCGGCGAGCCCAAAGTTTGTGATCATCCAGAGCAGGACGACGACGGTGCGGACCCCGCGGTAGTAGTCCATCTGCTTCTCCTCGAGCTGGGACGGGCTGGGCTCCTTCTTGACCTCGACGTGCCTGCGCGAGAACACCTGCAGCTCGCGCTCGTACTGGGCGTTGAGGTCCCCCTCGTCGGGGAGGTCCGTCTTGCCCTGCCCGTCCTTGGTGTTGACCGAGGGGAGCTTGTCCGGCTTGTCGTCCCCCTTGGTTCCCCAAGAGATGTCGTGCGTGTTGCAGAAGGCGTACACGTTCAGGATGTTGGTGAAGGTCGGCGACAGGAGCAGGTACTGCACCAGAGAGGTGAACATGTGCCACGGGTCGAACATGAGCAGCGACGCCACCAGCCAGATGCCGTACGTCGACAGGAGGGACAGGATCAGCGTCACCACCACCCGGTCCTTGAGCAGATCAGCTACGGACAGGCCGAGGTTGATGTCCGTCTGGATGGCCCGAACGGATATAAATATGGCAGCAAACATGAGGTAGCTATTATTCAGGGGTGGGGGTTTTGGGTTAGCCAAATGGACACTTCGCTTTTTTTTCGTTGCTGATTGTCTTCGCTTCGTTGAAGGGAGAGCCCAGCCAAAGAAGAGAGAGAAAAACTTACACAAAGATGACGGCCCAAAAGACGACCATGGCCATGTAGTAAGGACCAGAGCCGGCAGGGCGGTTACCCATGGACAGGACGAAGCAGGTGATGAGCGAGATGCCATAAAGCCACTCGAACACGACCCCCAATATGCTCCCCACATTGCCCAACAGGGTCGGGTCGCCCAGGCTCGTGGTCAGGATCTTGAAGACGAGGAAGAAGTTGCCGATAGCAAACCAGGCGAAGATCATGTTGATGGTGTTGAAGGTGAACTCGATGAAGAAGGCGATCTTGCGCAGGAACGAGTGGTCCGAGCGGAAGAACTGGTAAAAGTGCGCGATGGCGTAGGCGGACGCGAAGAAGGACCCGTTCAGCCACCGGCGCCGCTGCAGGATCAGCTCCGTCGCCGTGTCCGGCACGTCTGTCTCGCCTGTCGCCGACTTGACGTACTGCAGCAGCCAGTGGCAGTTGCGCTTCGTCACCAGCTCGAAGCACAGGATTCGGTCCTCTGCCAGGTACATGTTGGCCGTGAAGATGCCCGCCCCGGCCCCGTGCAGCTTCTCGCCAGCGAAGTACTTCTCCAGCGGGCCCTGGCCGTTCTTGTCGTTCTGCAGCGCCACGTACCGGTAGGCCGAGAAGGCGCCCGGCAGCACCGAGATGAAGCCGAACGCCGACTCGAGCGGCTTGTCCAGGATGTTGCTCATCTTGTACTCGAAGTTCTGCGCCGCCACCAGCGGGTTGACCAGGTTCTTGCCACCCGTGCCCAGCATGGCCTTGATCTCACCGCACGCGCCCGCGCACATGGGCTCCAGGTCGAACGCCCGCCACAGGTGGTAGATGGAGTTGCCGCCGGGCTTGGTCCCCGCGTCGAGCAGGACGCAGATGTTGGGGTTCAGGACGCGGCCGAAGGCGGAAAAGAACCAACGGTGCGAGTTGATCTTCTTCTGGTTCTTCTCCTTCAGGCAGAAGAGCACCTGGACCGGCTGTTGCTTGGGGATAAGCTGCACCACGTCATTCTTAATCGCCATCCCGACCTGCGTCGTATACTCGTAGATGTGCGCCGTCACCTCCTTGCCGTTGACCTGCTGCTTCGCAATGCCCTCCTGGTATACTCCCATGCCCGCGATCAGCGCTTTTGTCCGGGCGTTGATCTTGGCACGGCCGTCGCTGACGATACAGACGACAATCTTCTTCCAAGCATCCTTGCCCCACGTCTTGCTGTTCGGCCTCTTGCACATATACTCGATGTTCTTGAAAATGCCGATCATCGTCCGCGCGAACAGAATCTCATCCTCGTTGTACATGGTCACTACGATGAACAACTCCGTCTGCCTGGGCTTGGTAAACAACTGCTGCCGCAGCGTGAAGTTCTCCTCGTAGAAATCGTTCGGGTCGCAGGTCGCGGCCGAGTACCGCATGTGCGTGAACTCGTCGCGCTCCCCGTGCGGCAGCTGGTTGAGCAGCTTCTGGGGGACGGGGCAGTCGAGAACAAGGTTCCCGCGGTACAGCAGGACCTGTTTTACCGTCTTCCACCTCTTGATGCCCCCTACAGTTTGCTGTGGCTGTGGCTGCTGCTGCTCCTGCGGAGGCTGATCTTGGAACGATTCCTGACCGTAGGAAGCCGCTGTGTTCAGAAGCGGCCGTCCATCGTGGTCATACTGCCCCTCATATCCCTGCCCATCGTGGGGTTGGGGCTCGTACGGTTGGTTGTAGTAGGCATCGTGGTGCTGCTCCGGGTTGACGCTGTACTCGTCGTGATATGTTGATCCGCTCATCCCCGTCTGTTGATATCCGGATACGCTGCTCAGGTTGTCGACAGAGTGCTGCGAGACGATAGCTGTTAGCCTAGCTATCTATTTATGTTCCCCCTCCCCCACGCTTCCTCACACCGTCCGTCCTTCTTCACATGCCCAGGACTTACCGCTGTCTGGAGGTGCAGTTGGTCCCCTGGACTGTACCGTCCAGGCCCCATAGGAATGTCGAGGTTGCTTGCGGTGTTGGCCGGCTGTCGGCCATATGGGTTGTCGTCTAGTTGGTATCCATGCTGGAGGGGGTGCCCCGGAGACGGGGTCCGATGCGCCCTGTTGTCCATCGGGCGATGGTCGTAGTAGTCGTCGTCTGATGTCGGAGAGGGTTAGAACCGGTGTTGCAAATACGGAGCCGGTACAGGGTAAAATTGGGTTGACGTCAAACTTAAGGAACGGAGGGTTCGAGAACGAGGAGAAACAATGTGGATAGCGGCGGTGGGTATATGTGAGTGAGAAGGAACAAAACCACAAAAAAGGTATGATGACTGATAGGTATGAGTTCTTGCACCAGGCAAGCCAACAATGATCCCTATGCAAGCAGCACCCGCCACGACCGAGTCAAGCAGTGGCTGTTCCGCAGAGTGTGGGCGTGAATGGCGGAGAGTATGGGGTCGGGTCGGATATGTGGCATTCCTTCACTATGGAGGCGAAAGGGTCGGAGGAGGGAGGGATGGTAGGTGACGGAATGACAGAGGGGGGCAGAGCAGCATGACAGGCATGACAGGCATGACAGGCAAGACGGGCAAGATAATGGCAAACGGGAGAGGTACTTGCCTAATCGATTATACGACATGGTTTCAAGTTGTAGAATTAGTCCTCGGCTCTGTACTATTACCACCCAGCGCTCGACGGCCAGGGCTGGCCAGCAGGTTGAATGTCAAAAACTGTGTGGAGGAGCCGGTGCGGAGGGAGAGCGGCAGAAATGCGACCAAAGTTGGGTCCGTGTCGTGTCGCAAAGGTCACAAGTCTGTTGGTTGGAGCTGGGCCGCTGGAATGGACTTTCGCAAGGCTCGTGTTGGAATGTTTTTCCCCCCAACTTCTTTTTTTCTGGTCTTCCCCTTTGTCTGCGTCGGCCGCCTTTGTCACTTGTGTGACTTCGCGCCCAGCAATGCGACCGTTCTCCAGGAGAGGTCGGGAATAGAACTCTGAACAGTAGGCAGGTTAACGTCCACTCGAGGATCGAAGCTTTGAGGTTTGAGCCCCCTATTCTCGTCTCTCGCTTGCCCGGCTTGGCCCTCGATCTCTGCCCCTACCCGTACAGTATGCAAAGCAGGCAAAGTCCTGTTACGAGCGTTCGGCGATGGTTCGGGCGAATGTGCAGGCTGCAACTGTCAGGAGGACGGCGATTAGGTGGGAGGAACAAGGCAAAGACAGGATGGAGGTTTCACACTACGGATTTTCGCAGTCGGAAAACGCAGTTCAATGGATCGCGACAAGGGTCAACCACCCTCGAATAAAGGGGATGACGGACAGAACGGATTCATTCCACGTTAATTCAAGGGATAAGCCCGGGAGAGGCGCGTGTTTCAGGTCCAATGAATGGGCGCAGCAGCCAAGAGCGCCCCTAGCCGTGACGTCGCCGGGGCATTTTCTTGGACGATCAACTTCGCTGATTGGCCACACAGGGTGGCACACAAACGATTGATGCAGGCTGGGGTTGCTCCGTGCATGCACGGCAGAACACAACCACTGAGGTTTCCTTGGCCTAGTCCTACGGCAAAATAATTGCCAAGCATGCACACGCAGATTCAACTGAGCGTCTGGGTGGGCGATTCATGGATGCCAGATGCCAAATGCCGAGTACAAACGTACCATACTTTTCATGGCCAGTCCTGTATTAGAGACGAACAAATGCGTTTTCACGACTACGATTTTTTTTCTTCTTCCTCGGTGAATTTTCATCGACCATTTATTCGACCACTTTTATTGTTGTTCGTCGGTGGCTTGTTCTGCGGGTTTGTTATTTTTCAAGCCGATAGCTGACGACTAGTGACGCTTTCCTCTTTCAAGGATGCAATGCGGTGGAAGCAACCTGAACGGCTGGCTACCTCCCAAACTCGCATAGCCGCGGATTCGAGGGACCACGCAAGCCAACAAAGAAACAGAGTTCGGACCAGTTGCGCGTTGCCATCGCTTCCACGGTCTCATTTTTTCTTGGGAGCTTCTGGCTTGCTCAGAGACAGAAGTTGCCAAAAATAGCATTGCCCAGCCACATCCTCGGATGGGGCCACGTCAGGCACATGATCATCTCTACCTCGTACCTAGCATCACTCGCCACAGTTGGATATCCACCCTCACCGACGACCATCCGAGTCCGGAGTCTCACGCTCTTCGTCGGTTGCTGTCTAGCCATCTTCACTCTCTCTCTCTCTCTCACTGAGGCAACTATCCGATTCAGTGCTCCTCTACTGGGCAAGGGATGCTATGAGGTGGCAATTGCACGACGGCTGGGTCACACGGCTCCTTTTTTCTCCCTTTCTTTTCCTCCTGCTCACTGATATTCACACAATGAATCTGCTGCTTCTCAGGTCGCTTTGCAGGTCTCTTTGAAATGGTAATGGTGCCAAGGAGCGAGGCGTCGTAAAGTGATGATCATCAGAACAAGACGAAATGGTAGGTCGGATTGGAGAGCATCTGCACGAGTCTAACTCACACACGGTAATTCCGCACGTTATCTTCTAGTGCCGAATCATTAGATAGATCCGGAACCCCCGATGTTAGATATTTAGATCCTACCAAACCTCCCTCAGTCGTCGGCTATCTGTTTGTTAGCACGCTCATCATAGCGGCAGTTGAAGACAGCGCCCAAGCCAACGTTTGTCGATACTATGACAAGCGTCAAGCCATTCCAGTCACTGGCTCTCCCTAACTGGCAGCCTTCAGTACGGGTTTTCCGTGTTTTGCTGGGCCTCACAATCATAGTGTGGAGGCTGGAGGCTATCTCAAGCGAGTTGGTTTCCGGGCGGTCTACGCTCCTGCCAGTGCGTCTGCTGGCCTAAAATCTAGATGCTTATCTACGGGAAGGTAGGTCAAGGAGGTGGGGTAGGTAGGTAGGAAGGAAGGTATCTATCAAAGTTTGTTTAGCATTTGGTAGAGGCGTGAGTCGAAGCCCCGGAGAGTTCATATCAAATCAGTCCGGCCTACCCCGTCGTCGGCCAGCCAGAGTCTTAACAACCATACTTCCGCATTCCCCGAAGACCTCACGAAAGAGGAATCGTCTGCTGTTCCTGAGCCTCGGCCGCTACCTTCCTAAACCTGATGGCGATGAAGAAGAAGATGATGGGCAGGAGGAAAACGCAGACCATCGCACAGAACTCGCCCCAGTAGGGGTTGAGCAGGGTGTATATGGGCAGGATGAGCACGTCGCAGGCGAACGTGAGAGCCAAGACCATCGCGGCTCCGAACCACGCCCCCCTCCGGACCCCGAAGGACAGGCTCATCGCGGCGGCCGCGATGCCAGCCAGCGTACAGGCAAAGATCTGACAAAGCCTCCAGACATTCACGTCTCCGGAGACGCCCAGGTTCTGGGGGGATGATATGTCACAGCCAGCTACTATGAGCCTATTGGGGGCCGTACCCGAAGTCTAGGAATGAATCTGCGCCGTGTACGGCCTTGACGCGATATCGTGGACCCGGCGGGTGTCGGTAAATCGGTCATTATCAAAAGAGTCGGTGAAACGGCGAGGGTCCTAGTGGTGATGCGGTGGTAGTCTTGCCAATCTCGAAAGAAATCGCTGGGAGGTGGCGTACAATGAATGGTTTACTGATATCTTCCAGTATCTTGTTCTCGCTCAAAATTGCAAATCTTCAAGAGGACAGCATGTTCACTTATATACTTCTTGTTGAACAAACCAGTGAATCATAGGCAAACAATGCAGTGGTTGTTGTTTGCTTCACCTTTCGAGTACAGTCGTGATGAGGGCTCACCAGTGACTTGAATGTTCCACGAGCATCCAGAAACCTCGTGACATGCAGTTACTGTCCAGGCGTTGAGGGGGAAATCCCAATCCAAACTTGAGTGTGGGCATAATAACACATGGCCGCAAATCGCTAGAGGTTAGAGTAGACAACAAGGGCTCTGACTAGGAAATCTACCAAATTGTCCCTAGCTTTCATCCGGCCTATCAGCAGCTATTTCTTTACTTTGTCAGGTTCCGTGAATACAAAGCATCTACTATACTCTTGTAAATGATGTGAAAGAGGAATCGCGAGGCGCTGGCTTTACAACTAGCTGGGCACTTCTTATGTGTGCCTGACGACTCTGGTATAGGCTCCGACAAGAATTGTGGCACAACCGGGCGGGATCAGGCGTATGGGACCAAGAATGACCCGTGGAGACTCCAGTGAAGGAGGGCATCCAGTACTTCAGCTCTGCATCTGTTTCAACCCACGACGATGGGAATTGTAATCGACCAATATGCCGCCGAGGAAGGGTCTCTGGGCTCTCCTAGTGCGCCTCAGTTGTCATGGGAGGCGCCACCCACACCGTCAACTGCTCCCACGGAAAGATTCTGTCCGCCGGGATGGGAAACGAGGGTTGCTGTGTGGAGGCCTGGCGCGGTGCCCTGTCGAGATCACTGGCTCCTCTAGAGCGACGTCGCGACCATTCTCTCTCACCGGCAGTGCTTGCTAGGTATCATCACGCCGAAGGTCTTCGGCTGGGTGAGTGAGGACGATGTGGACAACAATGCGGCTGGCATGGGGGGCATCCCATAGTGACGTTCATGGGGAAGCGTCTTGACTGGTACGCGGCGAATACCTACCTGACTAATAGCTTCGCCCTCGATATTTGTCCCATACATTTGGGAGAGGGTCTCCCTGACACGATGACTCTTCGAACACACAACACAACACAACACAACACCAGTGACGGCAGACTCTTCCTGAACCACCCGAGTGATAAAGGTGAATCCCATCCTTGTGGAAAATGTATTCGACATCGTGGGGATCAGCGACTGGGAATGAATGGCCCCGGTGCGGTCTTCCAGGCGGAGACCTGACTCCAGCGGTCTCTGCAAGACGTGGCCCCGTGGCTGAACGCCAAGCCACCGTCTAACGGCCTGGCAGAGATTTAGACGAAATCTTCCGGGACAGGGGGCCGCAGAGAGCTTGCCAGCTGTGTAGAGGCACAGAGTTTTTCTTCTTATTAGGACCCAAAACATCAACTTCTGGTTGACTAGTGCATGTTTTGCAATGTTTGCGACTAAGGAAACACCGCTAGCGCTCTGTAAGAGGTCGAGCGGTCGAGGGTGGAGGGGGCGGGATGGCATCAATGGGGAAAAGGTCTCCCCAGAGGCCACAGGCTCAGGGAAGATAAGCTACACACAAGGATGTTGAGATGGAAAAAGGAAAAGGGAAGGCTGCAGCGCCCTTCAGAAACAAATTTAGACCTTGTCAATAGTGATTCCAAGCAATGAGGCAGACAGGATGGCAGTCGCCCTGGGGGGTGTGGTATCTGGTGACGTTAAGGTTTGATTTCTTCTCGGGGCTCAGATAAGCCCTAGATAGGGGTAGCTCCCACTAACAACCCCGCCCCCGCCCTCCGCGATCGGGGGGTTGACCGCCGCGGGAGTCGGGACGGAAACCGGAAAACAAAAACGAAAATTTTAGGAGTCACAAGTTACTGTTATAAGCTAGTAGCGGGCGCGCCATGAAAAGCGAGGACATCCACGCCCGTGTTCTTAGATATTATCAGGGATTCAATCTGCGGCGGAAGTGAGAGTTATATACGGCAAAGTAGGGCGGACTTACCATCTCTAACATACTCCGCATGATACAACCCTACAAGCAGCCATGGCTACCGACGTGGAATCTTTTGTGATTCAGACACCCAGCTCGTCGGCCAACATCGGGCCCGGCTTTGATGTCATCGGGCTGGCGCTATCGCTCTACCTCGAGCTGCACGTCACCATTGACCGCTCCAAGGCAAAGTCGGAATACCCGCTCAACTGCCGAATCACATATGAGGGCCAGGGCGAGGACTCCGGCGACATACCGCTGGACCCAGACGCCAACCTCATCACCCGCGTTGCTCTGTACGTCTTGAGGTGTCATGACCAGCGGGCCTTCCCCGTCGAGACGCACGTGCACATCAAGAACCCGATTCCCCTCGGCCGGGGTCTGGGATCCTCCGGGGCGGCTGTCGTCGCTGGTGTGATGCTTGGGAAGGAGGTCGGAAAGCTGGACCACTTGAACGACGATCGCTTGTTTGACTTTTGCTTGATGATAGGTTGGTTGGAACTCACCCGCTTTTGTCCGTGCCAGCAGTGGCCACTTAGCGACTGACCGCGCCACGGAGATAGAACGACACCCGGACAACGTCGGCGCAGCTCTGTTCGGCGGCTTTGTCGGCACATACTTGAAGCCGCTGACGCCGGAGGACGTGGCTCGTACGGAGATTCCCCTTAGTGAGGTGCTTCCCGCCCCGGCCGGGGGCATCGACACCGGCAGCAAGCCACCAGAGCCTCCACATGGGATCGGTCATCACATCAAGTTCCCCTGGGCCTCCGAGATCAAAGCCGTGGCTATTATACCCGATTTCGAGGTGCCGACCGCCAAGGCACGTGAGGTCCTGCCCGCACATTACCCTCGACCTGATGTTGTAAGTCATGCGTGCATGCATCCACAAATAGAAACACAACTATTTTTTGCCCATAATTTTATCCTTTGAGTCAGGAAAATGTCGGGCGCTCACCAGGATCAAACACAGACTTTCAACCTCCAGAGGATAGCGCTCCTCCCCGTTGCTCTAGGCCAGTCGCCGCCTGACCCAGATCTAATCTACCTAGCGATGCAGGACAAGCTGCACCAGCCATACCGTCAGACCCTGATCCCGGGCCTGACCGAGATAGTTGAGTCGATGACACCGAGCACACAGCCGGGCCTCCTTGGGGTGTGTCTCTCCGGCGCTGGGCCGACGATCCTGGCCCTCGCCACGAGTAACTTTGAGGAGATCGCCAACCTCATCATCGGCAGGTTCAAGGCGCAGGACATCACCTGCACTTGGCAGTTGCTGGAGCCTGCTGAGGGGACGCAAGTGTTTCGAAAATAGGGGGTCATTAGAGAAAGGAACAGGAACCCACCAAAAACAAATACCATGATATGATACCCTTCCTTGAAAGTAATAAACCGATACGCCCTTTCTGGAAGTTCATTACAAACTAAATCGTACGTGGGACGGACATTGGACGGTTCTCTTCTAGAGTATTCGATGTTAACGACCGTTCCGGCGGCTAGCGTTCTTGGGGGGCAGCCATGGCCGTGCATCAGATGAGCCGTCTCGAATCCCACGACGGGACGGCCAAAGTCAAATCCCGGGGAAGCGTCAGCTGGGTCAGGTAGGTAGGCAGCCTTATACCAAGGCACACGCTGATCACTGTGGACATTCATCTTGTCGGCATCGGCGCGGCTCCGTTGAGATCTTGCTTTCTCGCATGGTAAGGGGAGTTCCGATATCCGCCACTCCACCGAGCAAAGGCTGCATTTAAGTCACCTGGAATGCTACGTAATCTCAACTCAGCTAAGTCCCGACTTGGTGGTTCGATCGTCGGGGAAAACAGGACGGTTATCAATGGTCTACCATTGGCCAGAAATTCGAGGTTCAAATGGCTATGATTGGTTTTGAAAACTCCCATGTAATCCCCGACCAATGAAGCTTACTTTTTGTTGCGACGCCCACGGATGGGCCCGATCAGCCCATCCTAGCAAAAGAACTCAGCGGGGTGGGACGAGGATGACCAGCAAAGCCCGCCAGATGATGCCACACACCACAGCCTTCCCAGACAAACTTCTCCATTCAGCAACCTGCCGCGCTCTCATTGGCCCTACCCCTGCAGGATTGCCAACGGCTCACATTGGATCTGGTGGTAAACTCCCAAAATGGCACCACGGTAGATTCCTCGCCCATCAGTTAGGCCTCGCTTTTTCAGAGTTATCTGCAAATTTGCTATGTGCCCTTGCTAAGGGAAACCAAGGTCCCCTTACTTTGACCGGGCACGACAATATGGCGGAGCCCTCATCGGGCCACAGTCTCTGGTCATTCTGGTCCAGGCTCCCAGGGAAACCGCCGCGAATAGGATTCAGGTGGGAAAGGTAGGGTCTTCACGGAAAGACTATTTCTCCATTTCTGTCAATATAAGAGCCGTGGCAGCTCAGTATCGTGTCATACGTTTTCCCTCTCCATCACTATAACACAAGAACATCTCCAATCAACCTCAAGAGGCAATCAGCTTCTCGTGCATACATCCCAATTCCACTCCGTCTGTATACTTAAGGACACACCACTCTCCACTCACTACCTAACTACCGACACATTGTCGAACTCACGGAACGGGACTCTTTCGACCTACTCTACTCTACCTCACACACCACTATCACGACTCAAAAACACCTAGCACAAGATGTCGCCCATTGTAGCCCGTGCCGCCATCCGCGCCGCCTCCCGTCGGCAGTTCTCCCTCATGTCGCACATGCGCTCCATGGCCCGGTCGTTCGAGCCGCACCCCTTCCAGAGGCTGCCCATGACCGAGACGCCCCAGGCATCCAACTGGGGGAAGCTCTTCAAGAGGTCCGGCCAGCAGGCCTTGGTGTAAGGATGACCCTTTCACGTCCTGTCCCGTCCCGTCCTTGGAATCTCCTCGCACAACAGGCTAACATGTATGTCCCGTCCCTTCAGCTTCTTCCCTGGCATGGCCATCATCCTGGGCTGGCCCCTGATCGCCGAGGCGTTCATTGACGGGCACGTTCATTGATTGGCGATATCTTCACTACTCTTTCCCTCTTTGGATATGACCATCAGCGCATTGGGGGACAGTCTCGTTGGGGAGGAAAGTGAGAAGTCTGCATTACCAACCTAGATAATACACTGGGGGTGGTCGACATCGGGCGGCAAGATTCTTGTTGTTAGGTTTTTTGGCTTCATTGGCCTGTATATACTGGGAAGGCGCTTGGAGTTACGCCTGGCTGGCGGGACATACTTAGGCGGACTGAGGTCCTGTTTGACATATTGTATGGCATTGAACACAAGTATATGTGCTCCTTGACCATCATCGGAATAGATGAATTTTACTTTGTTGATATTTCAATCCTTCTCTTCGACCTGATGAGCTCGTCCCTTGGGCAGAGAGTAACTTGAGTCATTGAAAATAGCCGGGACGGGGAATGTTCACACCAACAGTATCAATTGCTACATGGGCGTTCGGTCCACGTATCTAAGGTATCCCAGGTCCAGCTAAAATAAAAATTAGTTCCAATAAGACAAACTGAAGTATTCCCAAGGCAGTTCCCAGTTGCATCGCACGACTAAGCTACAAGGAATACCCACACTAATACACAGGAGCAGAAAATAAACCCCCATCGACCTCGGAACCAATGTTAAGTCAGAGGCAGAGACCTCGAACAGCAACTAAGGAGAGACTCCCAGATATCACCCGGGACGGATGCCATCACAGATGAAAAAGGAAACTAGGAGAGCCTTTCCGTGCGTCCATGTGTCCTCACTCCCCCTGGCTAGGAAAGCAAACAGGCTGCCCAACAGCCAACCGATCGCAGTTGAGCGCCTCCCCACGCGCCCCTCTCAAGCCAGCAACCTCGACGCCCCGCGACTCCGCGATGGCCCAGCACGTATCCCCTGCCTTGACAAGGTAGGGCGCGTCGCCTAGGCCGCCACCGCGGCCGGCGCACCGGAGCGCGGTCTCGCCCCCGCCGTGCGTGGCGGCGTGGCTGAGCAGCCAGAAGATGCCCAGGAGGAAGAGCCCGATCAGGAGGAAGAAGTGGAGCAGCGGCATCAGCTCGTGCCGCCAGGACTTCTCCTCCTGCTGGCCGCCTCCGCTGCCGCCTTCTCGGGCCTGGCCCCCACCGTCAATCGGCGGAAGAGCGTGCGGAGCGAAGAACCGCGGCGCGGCGGCGGCGCGGGTGGGAGTGTATGGCGGCGGCGCGGGGAGAAACTGCGAGCGCTCGTCGTCGTCGTCGTCGTCCTTGCCGTCGTTGCAGCCACCTCGTCCCTGTTGCTCGTCTTGGTGTGCCAGGCGGCCGTGGCCGGTTGGGTCGGCGACGTTGGTGCCTTTTTTGGGGAGTAGGGCGGTGGGGGGGAGGCCGCTGGAGTGTGAGCAATGAGCGCCGGACGCGTTCGTTCTGGCGTGAAAGAAAAAGAGGGGCATGGGGAGGAGGTAAGTGGAATCTGGAACATACTGCTTCCGTCATGGCCCGACCGGGACGTCCGGCTCGGGGTTGACTGTTGGCGCGCGGTTGAGGAAGAAGGGCCGTTGGATATCTTGGTCAGGTTGCCGTATCGGCTCCCTGGAGCGGACTCCCAGATGCTGCCGTCGCTGTCGCGGAACGTGTAGGTCTGGTCGTCGGCGTCGTACCCGATACGGGTCATGCCCTCGGGGAGGCGCTCCTCGTCAGTGTCATAGTATGAGCGGCGGCCCATTTTGCCCTCTTTTGATATCGTGTGTTTCGGGTTGTTGAGATGAAGTGGGTCAAAACACCTCACAGTGACAAGAGATGCTCGTTCGTGTACTCAATCGCGGTTGATAGAGTAATTCAAAGTGGTATGCGTGTAGTGTAGAGGAGAGGCATCAAATGGCTGTGTAGGAGAGTTGCACACTCAGAGTGAACTGATAACTGGGCTGCCTCTGCATACTACCTACTAATCTGAGGGACGGGTTAATGCGGGGGATGACGTTGTTTCAGCCGTCGGGCTGCGCCACAAGCGACTGATGCGCTGTAACTTGCTGAACGAATGGCGATGATGCAGGATCCTACGGACTCCTAGGTATGTACCCATGGTACATCCCCACAGTCCCTGAGTCGAGCGAATTAGAGACGGAATCACTTTTATCCGCTGCAAAGGTCTTCTCAAAGGTTGGTGGTCTGGGAGCTTGAATCACTGATTTCTGCCTGGATGCCTGCCTGAAGACTTGCTTACAGAGACTGGACAGCCAGCCTGCAGGATAGACACGCACACGTAATGGACACTCATCTGCTCTCCTCAAGAGCTCCTCACACACAAACTCGCCTGCCTCAGCGTCGTGTTCCTTGTTGTCTCCGAGTGAGATATCGGCTAGGCTAGGTACATACTCAATCTGTAGGTTCTACTACTAGAATTCTCGACCAGAGGTTTGGTGGACAGTTTGCCCAGGACTTCCTGAATTTCCTCATCCTTACCAACCAGCCAATCTTTTCGGGTTTCATACATTGGTTGATTTTGTATGTCTGCAGTGCAGCATAGGAGGTTTCTTTGCATTTTTCTCCAGTTTGCTTATAACTCAGGGGGCTAAAGTCAATTTTCGCTCCTCCTCAGCTGGGTTCGTGGTGAGAAGTTAGAGGGAAAAGAGCGACGAAGTTTTGCGCAGCGGCGCAGAACACCAATGAGTGAGGGAGCAGGGCAGCTCAGCCTTAGCAGGGCTGCCTCCAAGGGACCTATGTAGTTTTTACATCAGCTTCTACAACTTATATCGTCTTCTCAACTCGTCATTTTTCACGTTGCAATTACCTGATCATCGGCCGCACGTCCTTCCCTCGAACTGCGCCTCTTGCTTCGGCTTTCAACTTCACAATATCATGAATTCTGGGTATTCCTCTGACGAGGGCGGTGTTGTTGCGCTGAGGAGAACCTCGCCTCCGTCTTTGCATTCCCGAGCTACACCGGGCAACTTTCGCATCCTGAACTTCCAATTAGGGAAATATGATGCAAAGGCGCCCCCAGACCAGGCCAGCGCCACGTCTATATCTGACTCTCCCAGCCTGATTGAAGCGCCCGAGCTCTCCGATGGTCCCCATAATGAGTCGTTCAGACAAAGTCGCAGGCAGATCCGTAGGGAATCCAACTGTGGAAGGTGCAGGTATACTTCAGTTGTGCCTCCTGACCATTAGGATGCCTTTGGGATGCGCTGCTCACCACTTGCCCACTCCTTTAGGCTTCGACATCTGAGATGTAACGGCAAGGCGCCATGTTCCTCGTGTGAAATGGCGGGAATGGGTGAGCACGATTGCGTCTACCAACCCTCCTTGGCCTACAGTAGCGATGCCCACCATCTACTCGACCAGCGCAAGCTCGAGTCGCCGTTGCAGGCCCCGGTCAACTCGGAGGGCCAGAATCGAAGGCCGTATCGTGTGAATCCCCTTGGGCAGCTCCAAAAAATGGTGAGGGCTTGCGGGCCTTGCAGGTACGCCTTTAACTACATTGAATATCTGTGGCATCCTCGTGGCTGACAGCTCGCTCTCCATTCAAGGAAGAGAAAAATGAAATGCAGCCCGCCCGATATAGGCGTAAACAATGGCTCGTGTTCGCCTTGTGAACGCAATGGCTTTCGATGTGATAGGCCTACGCCGTCTGTCGACAATCCTGACGCTTGGGCGAAGAGAGTTTCCCAGGCGAAGTGCACCCACCGTCAAGAAAACCACACCGAGGTAGTCAAGTCGCATTTGCTCGACGAGTCGAGTTCTGATGTGAGTGCTAGAGAATTAAGAGTGCCCACTCTACTCTAACTCTGAACGCTGTCCCAGCGGTCTCTGCAAAACCCATGGCGCCCGCGTGAACCTCATAAATCACCTGTTGTCCTAGATAGTCTAGCTAACTAGAGGACAGGACCCTGCGGAGGTTCAAGCAAAGCAGCTCGGAGAGTCAAAGCCCCTTCCTAAGTCTCCCATTGAGACGCCCATTGCCATGCAACCAAGGCCGCCATCTGGCCACCCAAATGAGTGGGCACGTTTGTACGAGACCGCAAAGCATGGGGTGCTTGATCGACTTCCTCCACCGCACCCTCGAGGCCTGTTTGCCGCTCGTCGCATTATCGATGGGGGTGACTCTGGCATGAGAGAAGACCTTGAGTCAACCCTCCCGGAGGAGGCGCTTGTCATTCCAGGTATCAGGGACCAACAGAAACCGGCCACGGGCATGGAAACGAGCAAACTCGGGCTTCAAGAGAGAAAAGGCTTTCAGACGTTGTACGGGAAGGGGTGCAGGACCTGCGCGTATGCTTACCCTACAGCTGCTGTGTCATCGCCGTGTCCGTCGGGTTATCGATCTCAGAAGCCCTACTAACGTGAGTCTACTCGACATCTTGGCAGACAAAGAAGAATGGTATGCGACCAGAGGCTTCCATCTTGCACCCAATGCGTCCTCTCCAAGAGGGTCTGCGAGGGCAACCCACGGCCAGCGGATTCACAGGCTCAGGAAGAGTTGCAGGTCGAGGAGGACCTCGAGGCATCGCCGCAGGCCGCCGCCCTCGCTAGTCCTCCTCCTTCGGACTGGCCCGGCCCTTTCTCTTCGGATGATCAGGCGCTGCTCAAGGCTCGCGCCGAAGGTTGTACCTGGGCGACCATTCAGCAGGGCCACTTCCCCAATATGACTCTTAGGGCGTGTCGTGACCGACATAAGTGGCTGGTGGAGCACAGGCTGCTCCTGCCGAGACACGATGACAGTTCGGATGCCCATGGCGAAACTTCTTCATCGGAGGACCCTGACAACCTGGGACCACCAATAAACGTCATTGTCGACAACATCATGAGATTCTTCGTGAACTGGCTCGATAGTAGACTTGGCTTTGTCAGCTGCCCGGATGGCAGAACGGGCGAACAAGCACAACAGGAGACGGCCACAAGAGACATGAGAAGCCCATGGTCGTCAAACGGGACTGGCCTGCACATTGTCGGAACTCAATTCCGGAATGCTCTTCGGCGAGAAATGAGCGACGACGACGGTGATGACGAAGGCACCTCCAGGCCACCAAACAAACGGCAGAAGACTCAAGGAACAGAAACCATTGAAAAGGTCAAGCTGGCTTGTCCGTATTTCAAGCACAACCCGAGGAAGTACAAGCATCAAAGGCCATGCTGCGGCCCGGGATGGGAATTCGTGCATCGAGTCAAGTAAGTGCTTTGGCTACCAATGGGCCATCCCTTGCCCTAGGTGCTAATCAAAACCGTTCTTGCAGGGAGCACCTGTATAGGAAGCACTCGCTTCCCAAGTTCAACTGCCATCGGTGTTGTCAGCCATTCGAGACGGAGGAGGAACTTCAGGCGCACGCGAGGGCCGTTGAGCCTTGCAAAGTCCGGGACCCGGAGCCGTTTGATGGCTTCACCCAGGCGCAGGAGAAGAGGCTTCGGTCTCGAAAGAAGACGGCGGGCGAGGGCTTGAGCGAGCCAGAGAAGTGGCGGCAGATGTATAGGATTCTGTTTTCGGACGTCAGGGAAGACGAGATGCCCTCACCCTGTGAGTTTTCTTCCTACTAGCGGAATTTCTCTTCTTGAGGGAGAGCAGGTACTGACCACCCAGCAGACTACGAAGATAGCGACATGAACACGACCAACCTGAACGGGTACGAGGATTATCTCCGAAGAGAACTGCCGCCGATGGTCAGACGCCAGCTAGAGCAGGAAGTGGAACGGGAACTCAACTTCGTCGAAGAGAGCCTCAAGAGAAGGGTCGTCGACATGGTCCGGAGTCTCCAGCTGACTCTCTTCCGAAGCTATAGAAAGCTTGAGGATGCGGAAGCGCGGGGTGATACCGCGGAAGGGTCATCAACGAACGAGACGGCGGCGGAGGGAGTTGAAACTCCTAGCGATGCCGTTTGTCGGACCGAAGCAGCCCCCATGGCTGACCCTCTCAACCTGTTGGATGATCCCCTCTTTTCCTTCTTCTCGGAGAGTGGGAGTCATGGGTTCGAGTTCCTCGGCAGCGGCGGTGAGCTTGGCGAGCCTGGTGATCTTGGTGATGCGTCGACAATGATATCCGACTCAGGCTACATGTCCGGCAGTCCGGAGTTGGAGAAGCGCGGCGAATTCTCTCACAACTACTCGTCTCTTGACGGTGAAGGATGGATACATCCGCCGCGGGAGTGAGTTCCGGGATATGGTGGATATCGTGCAGGAAAGACCCCTGTAGACGGACTTCTCCACTGAACCAAAGATGGTTTTGCGGACAATAAAGAAGCTAAAATGGGATCGAACCAAGGAATACGTTTCAATAAACACATTTATGTATCCGTACACTACCTACTGAGTCCAGCAGCGAATGGACGGGAGAGTGAGGACGTACACGAAGGGTTGAGGTTGAGTGCCGTGGCCCGTGCGCTGGTCCATGCATGCCGCATGGAATGATGACCACCAAACCATTTCCTGATAAGGATTAGCCAGGAACTTGACCCCCTGCGCGGTTGACGGGAGTTAATGTTGGCGCGTTCGTGTCAGAAGCTCCCCTTTAAAACATTCATCGCCTTCAATATCGATCTTAGAGCACACCCCACGATACTCCCTACCGATAAAGACTGATGTCTCTCTCCAACAGCACGTGAAAGCACGATATTCCTCCGCAAAGAAGTGCGCTTGACATCGCTCGCTTTACCAACACTGCTTTGTTTTCGTCACAGCTATCGTCCGCTTAGCCCTTCTGCAACTAAACAAAGAGGCGAGGACGGCTCTGTTTGACCGACGACCGCCCACACTACCTGCCACCATTCACGGGCGTCGGGCGAGGCAGCCATTGGCTGCAGTACCTCCTTACAGAGGATTCGGCAGCAGATATATACTAGGCTTGCCTGAAGACATCGTTCATGGTCCAGTCATAGCGCCCCAGGGAGGAGAGAAGACCACACGCTACGCACCCACCCCCTACCTACCTACACATTTACAGCCATCAGGATGGCGGAGTCGCTACACAACGCCCCTATCGTGATTGACAACGGGTCTGGTACGATACGAGCAGGGTTTGCGGGGGAGGACCTGCCGAAATGCTTTTTCCCCTCCTTCGTCGGGCGGCCTAAGCACCTCAAGGTCCTGGCCGGCGCGCTCGAAGGAGATGTCTTTATCGGCGAGAGGGCGGCGACGGAGCTGAGGGGCCTGCTCAAAATCAACTACCCGCTCGAGCACGGCATCGTCACGAACTGGGACGACATGGAGAAGATATGGGGTTACGTCTACGATGAGGGGCTGAAGACGCTTAGTGAGGAAGTAAGTCGCCCTTCGGATCTCGGTGCTCTCGGGTGCCTGCTGTCCATGGTAATGGTGATTGCTGATGCTGAGGAAACGAACCCCAAACAACAGCACCCCGTCCTCCTGACCGAGCCGCCATTAAACCCCCGCGCGAACCGCGACACAGCGGCGCAGATACTGTTCGAGACGTTCAACGTGCCGGCGCTCTACACCTCGATCCAGGCGGTCCTGTCCCTGTACGCGTCCGGGCGGACGACGGGGATAGTGCTCGACTCCGGGGACGGAGTCTCTCACGCGGTGCCCGTGTACGAAGGGTTCGCCATCACCAACAGCATCCAGCGCATCGATGTGGCCGGGAGGGACATCACCGAGTACCTGCAGACGCTGCTGCGCAAGAGTGGCTACGTCTTCCACACGAGCGCTGAGAAGGAGGTCGTTCGGCTGATCAAGGAGGCCACGAGCTACGTCGCGCACGACCCCCGCAAGGAAGAGAAGGAGTGGGCCGCCTCGAAGCTGGACCCGAATAAGCTGGCCGAGTATGTGCTGCCTGACGGGAACCGGATGAAGGTGAGCGACTCCGTGGATCCCCCCCTTCGAACAGCTTTCTGGTTTCACAGAGGAACAAAGGAGGACCGATTTCGTGGGTGGGATTGTGGTCTAATCGGTGTTTTTTCTTTCGCATATGCAGATCGGCCCGGAGCGTTTCCGCGCCCCGGAGATCCTCTTCGATCCGGAGATCATCGGCCTCGAATACCCGGGCGTCCACCAGATGGTCGTCAACGCGATCAACAAGACGGACCTGGACCTGCGCAAGGCCCTATACCAGAACATCGTCCTGTCCGGGGGCAGCACGCTGACCAAGGGGTTCGGCGACCGGCTCCTCGGGGAGGTGCAGAGGCTGGCGGTCAAGGATATGAGGATAAAGATATTTGCGCCGCCGGAGAGGAAGTACAGCACTTGGATCGGCGGGAGCATCCTGGCTGGGTTGAGCACGTTCAGGAAAGTGAGTTCTTTGCCGCCGCCACCACCCCCCCTCTCCCGGTTCCTCTCTGTGTTCGCCTTTGTTTCATCCGTCTGCCCCTTTTCCGATGGCTGACTGACGGAATCCTACTGTTTTTTTTCTGGCAGATGTGGGTGAGCATTGATGACTGGCATGAGAATCCAGATATCATACATACGAAGTTCAACTAGAGCGATTGTTAAAGACTCGATGTGGGCCGAGGGTTACGTCCCTTTCCCCCCGCGACTGACAGCGGGATTCAACTTCAGCGCAATGGGTGGGCTGGCAGGGTATCACTCGCTGGGACCTTCTTCCTAACAATTGGGGGGGAAACAGCCCCTTACCCCTGGAATTAACCCCCGGGATTCTGTCGTGGTGGTGCGACGGGACGGAGCGATGACCGACTGCTATGGTGGCACGTCAGTCTGCGAAGAGACTTGGTGATAGCTGACTGCGGCTGATGGTAAGAAAACCGAGCTCCTTCTCGTTACCGCGACGGAGACGGGCTCCAACAAAAACGGGATGGTGGGTTATAGCGACTGGGATGGCATCTTTTCATGTATCACACAGCTGCTATCTGTAGGGCGCATAGAGGACGAAATGATACCCCAGGGTGTTGATTTTCCTTGCAACATGATCACTACCGCCATCCGTGATGGACACTTTGGCTTTGCACTGGATCGATTCTGCTAACGGTATGGTGAGGACACTCGAACGTTCTCGTTTCGGCCACAAGCAAGAGCGAGGAGAGTATGGTAAGTGGTATGCGTGAAGACATGCGAATAAATTTGGATCCAATGCAGAAAAGAAGGAAACGCTACAGCTAGCTAGTTAATATATGCACATGTAAAAAAACAGAAAGCCATGTAAAGCCAGGTTTTCAAAACGACAACAATGAGACTTTTTTCATCGCTTCGCTTTGGGGGGTATCTTGATATTCTCTCAACCGAAATTCACCAGAAACAAACGCCCCTTATGACTTTTTGCTCCACAGAAAAAGAAAAAAACATGATAAGGATGTGCTTTTTGCCCCTTGGAATCTGCCAGCCAGAGGGTGGGGTATCTGTTCATGGGTCGTCATCTTCGTCGTCGTAGTCGAAGGCCCCGAGATACTCCTTGCGCTTCCGTTTTCTTCTCTTTTCTGTTTCGAACTGCTTCCGTTTGCTCTGAGGCCCCAAGGTGTGTCTTTCCTCGGAAATATTTTTTTGTGATGGGTTTGTTGCTTTTCATTCGCGCTTGTGTGTAGGTGTCGAATGGAGGAAGGAGATGGTAGGCCAAAAATAGATGGTTGGCTTGGCCCTCGGGCCATGACCCCAGTTCGCCGTCTGGATCCAATATTGTATTAGGGAGAAACAAGAATCCTCCCAGTCCCAATGCTGGGGGTATCGTGGACGACAAGAGATGATGAGCAGCTGTGCAGTTCATGCCCGCCGAGAACGCCGCGCACAAGCCAGGACAATGAGAGAAAATGAGAGCCGCTCCGCCGTCTGGTAGACTAGGAAGAAGAAAAGGTCTTCCTGGAGTCCCTTTAATGGCGGCTGTTGGTGCTCAGGCGGCCCCAGAAGCCGCTCCTCTCAGACCCGTTTGTGCTGGCGGAGTCGCGCCGGCTCTCGGTCTTCTTGACGCTGGGCGAGGTCTTGGTCGTGCCGCTGTAGACGTTGCCGGCGCCGCCGCGGCCAACGTGGCCCGAAGCCGCGGAGGCCTGGCGGGTAGCCTCGACGTACTCCTGGTCGAAGGACAGGGCGTGGCGCTCCGAGGCCTCATGGGCGTTGCCAGCGCCGCCGCGGCCCGAGTAGAATCGGCCGCTGACGGGCGGGGAGGCCATCACCTGAGTAGGGACGCCTGAGGGGGATGTGGTGGACGAGACGCGGAAGGTGTTGCCTGCGCCGCCACGGCCCGAGTGGGTGTATGAGTTCTGGGGCACGGTGGGGTGCGGCTCGTTGACGGTGTAGGAAGGCATCTTTGATGTCTGGTGTTTGTTTATGGAGTTGGTGGTGGACGTTGGTATAGGGGGGAGATTCTCTCTGCAAGACTTCGAGAGGAGATCAGAGGAGAGTTGAGATGATGGTTTGGGCTTGTGGAGGGAAGCGCAAAGTTTTCTTTGAGATGAGACTTGTGAGACTTTATCTAAGTCCTTTGTTCCTGATGGGAGCTGGTTGGTGGTACTGGTTCCAAAAAGGGGCTCGACGGTGGGAAGGGGTACGGGTTATTATACCCGTTCACGGAAGCAACGAGAGGGAATGGGACGGAGACCAAGTGAAAGAGCAAGTTACCAGGTCGACCTGTGCAACTGACCAGTGACAGGGAAGAGAGTTACGTCCGATTCCAAGTTGATGGGACAATGGAGTGATGACCTGAAGTCAAACAGCCACGGACTAGTGGCCAGAAAGGTTCCATGTCCCTCCCCATACTGCTGGCAACGGAAGACGACATGGCATGGCATGACGGAGGCATGACCTGCAGAAAACTGAACAACCCGGCAGGAGAGCTTCCAGGTAGGTACGTAACTACGTACCGCCTCTACCCCAGACTAGGCATGTCGAGCCAAGATGGATATACCGAATAATAGGAAAAATTTTCTTTGCCCGAATTGACCAGTGTCAGGTCAGGTATGTGGTGTGTGACTCGAAGGCTTTCGATTTGTGGCCCCCGAGAGGAGCCAAGTGGAAGTGCTTGGAAGAAGGGGAAAGTTTGTGATGGCCACCAACTGCGTGCATCATTTCGTGGCCAAGGCACGCCGACTCCAGGGGCTATACTGAAAATTTGCTGGCATTGATCCAGGCGGACGTCGCCCCAGCCTCTGCCGAGCTGGCGCTTAGCAGTTAACGGCAGTAGCCACAGGGCAGGCGGGCGCCGAAGAAAGATTTGATCAAGTGAGTCGCTGGGCATAGGGGCCTGTAAGCTGCCCGTAGTGGGCCGCCCGGTTGGAGGAGTGGCAGGGATATCTCGTGACGCAGATTACCATACCGTTACGAAATGGCGTCTGAAAAGCAGATCACGGGGCGCCCAAACCTAGTTTCTCTCAGCTAATTCTTACCCCATAGATTGCCTCCCGGGATCATCTCCGCCTTGTACCTCCGCAGCGGCAGATCGCGCTGGGTGGTACTTCATCAAGGCTGTGAGATCAATCAAAATCGAACAGGAATCCATTCCCTTGTTGCAACACCGCCATGCAGGTACCGCTGTGCCGATGGCCTGTCCGTCCGGTCAGGTTGGCTGGCTAGTTGTGTTGGTCTGCTTTCCTTTTTCCAACTTGCTTGCGTCGCCTTTGCCTGGTTGTTACTTGATGACACCACTCCAGGCACCCCTCTCGCCAGCTCGGCCGCTTCCAGAATGCCGTTGGAATGTCGAAGGTAGTTAGTCCGTCCGCCCCAGAGATTGCGGAAGTTCGCAATCTTCCCCTCTTCTTGTCCTATCACCGGATCACGATCTTGCCAGCTCGCGTCACGCCTTCCGAACCTCAATCCTGATTCGCGTGCCCCGAGCCAGACCGCCCAGAGAGGACACAGCGTTGCGCCGCCCGTCTATCACTCAATGTTTGGATGTTGATGTGACGGCCGAGATCGATGATATGATGAAATCATGGAAGTCCCAGCTGCCCGTAGTCTGTTCGGCTTGCGCCATCTAGCAACCACCCAGCCGCCCAACCGCCCGTCGGGCCTTTCCCTTTGTAGAATCCTGAGTCCATGTTGGTTTGGAATTTGTGTTACGCCACCGCTGGCCCTGTCCACCCTGTTCACTCACATTTCCACTAGGCTTCAGTGATAGGGAAAGGGATAGCACTAAACAGACTCTGTAGTGCTGGCCAAATCGAAACAAACATACAAGAGGCTCTGCAAACTGACGGTTGGTCTACAGCCGAAGCATGGTTTGTGCTACTTTGGCGTGAAAGTATAAACGAAACTGAAAAAAAATCAGCTAGGCAGCTCCTCAACTCGTACAGTGGACGGGGTCCGTTTAGGTTGCACGCTCTCTCAAGTTTGCTGTCCAATCCGGTCCCGGTTCCTGTCAATATGCTGTCTTAGACTGGCAGCGGCGCCAGGAACCTAAGTTGAGAACAGGCGGTCGGCGCCTGACAGGAATTGGGCACTCAGCGGGACAGGAAAAATCGGTGTCCTTCACAAGGCTTTCTGCTTTCGCGACAAAATTCCATCACGACTTGGTGGAGCGTTAGGCAACACCTGAATACCAGCTCGCCCAGGTCGCCAGGCTTAGCTCCATCGCAACCTGCGAGTCAAACCCTCACAAGGCTCGCTAGCGGTAGTTTCCCCGCGAATAGCCCTGGTCATCCAGAACTCTGTCCCGGCGGTGTTCATCAGGGTCACGAAGGTACTCAGTGGTTTGAAACTAGCGCATTATCAAGAACAAAGATCACCCAAGCTATCAGCTCGACAGGGGGCCGTTGGGGTATTGCAAATACGTATCGGTATTCGCGTGTACATACGAGTAGCTTGTCAACAAGCTTGTGTTCATTCGGCTTCATTGTTTGGGTGTCACAAATCTCAAGGACGTCGTCCCCTTATCCCCTATTCTTCATACCCGGCCAGGTTCCCGCTCACGGGACGCGGTCTTGGTTGTCATGAGGTCAGGGGTTTGGGCAAGCCCCTCATTGTTTTTGATCAAGTGGTACAACCTCGTTGGCTGTGAGGTAATGGTCCCATCGGTTTGGCGCCGTGACTTTGGGGCAAGAAATTTTTTCCAGGGCAGCTCAACTCCTCTGTGGCTGATTAACTGGCTGGACTCCGCCACTAGCGTTTTCATGGAGCCGTCATCATGTCATCAATTGGTGTCAGGAGAAAATTTCCCGCCCAGTCTTGCTAGGATTGCTAAGTTTCTTAGTCTAGGCCGTTTCCGTTTGCTGTCCCGAAGGCGAGGCCAAGAAAGCTGGGGGATCGCCGGTGCCCGCTTTCACATCATGTTCCATGATTTGCGGCTGGCAGCGGCAATCCAGAATTAAAACTAAATGGCCCAAGCTTGAGCCTTACGCCTCAACGCTATACCCCGGCGTCCGATATCGCGTCAACTGCTGAGCTGAATCATTTCATGTCTGTCAGCACAGCATTATTATGGATACGCCAGGCGTACACTTGGGCTGTGACTCTTACATCCTTAGGTCCCCAACAAACGTGGAAGGGAGGATGCCTGGGTCGTAACCATCTGAACTGACTGCTTCAGCTCGGGGCCAGCCGCCTGCCTCCTAACCTTGCGTTTTATTTGACCCCCTGGCGCTTTGCCGACGGCCAACAATGGCCTATTTCTCGTTGCATGTACGGAATAGATTGGACCGGTAGGATAGAAGCCAGGGTGCTCCGAGAGGTCGAAGGCCGCATATCAATTACGTACCTTGCCCTGCTTGTTGCACTTTTGCTCCGGCAAGAATCACAACCGGCACAGCCTCCAAGAGATGACTTCTAAAACCATTGCATTACAACTACGGACCACCGTGTCCTTAGTCTGTCTGGCAATCCGTCGCTTTGATTAGTGCGGAATAGGGGGACGGAAACTATTTCGAGAGTTGCATCAAATTATTTGGGAGTTGATTATGTCACAAGAGCTATCAAACTGTCAGGTCTGCCTATCGCTGCATTGGTTGGAGGCTCAGGGGCTTTTTTGGCTTGGTACCAGATTGTGCCTTCGCTTCGTCGTTGTTTAACTCAGGGCTAGCTCATATTCTCATAGTGAAGGAAGATTTGTCGGACTTTATTTCTTGTGTTGAGGCTACCTACCTCTAAGTCCAGTCTGGTTTAATTGATACCGGTTCTCGTTGTCAGGTTTTCACCTGCCGATGCCGTTGATGGTGGTTTTTTATAGTCCGCCGGCGTGGCGACAGCGATCATGTTTACTGACCAAAAAAAAAAACCCCGACAAAGCACAGAAATTTGATATTTCCGAGGGGCAGCGCTGTTCGTCCATCTAGCCACTTGATCAATGACATATCAAAATCGAGTTTACTGCCCGTATCGCTATCCGTCGTTCATGCCGTTCTTGTTATGGTCCACGTAACAAAAGCCGGCATCTCCGGGTGGATGCCACTTTCCTGTTATCTCCGGTGTCGTTGCTGTCAAGTCGAGCATACCTACATCGCCACGAAGGTGAAGGCCCAACTCAACAACGAGGCAAAAAATTAAGGACTCATTGATGGCCTTTGGCGTCTATACCTACCTACTTAGCGGTGCCTCGCTCCCTGTCTGCCTACCTAGCGAGTCCCTTCAAATGGGTTCATCCCAATGACAAAGGCCAATTATTAATTGCGAAAGCCGTGGATAGCTTGTCCCGAGAAGATCCATCTGTCCCACGACAACAGAGCAATACGCCAACCCCAAAGCAAAGAAATGGCGCTCAAGGACATCCCCCGCCTCCATGGCAACAACATCCGCACCCTTCGCCGGAGCCCTCTTCCGGAGATCTCTGGCGCTCTAGGCGACCTCGGCACGCTGCTTCCGCTGATGATCGCCCTGGCGCTCCAGGGCTCCATCTCCCTGTCCACAACGCTTGTCTTCTCTGGGTGCTTCAACGTGGCCACGGGCGTGCTGTTCGGCATCCCCCTGCCCGTGCAGCCCATGAAGGCCATCGCCGCGGCGGCCATCGAGTCCCGCTCGGGGAGGGCAGAGACGGTCGCGGCCGGGGGCTACGTGTCGGCCGCGGTGCTGGTGCTGAGCGCGACGGGCATGCTCGGGTGGGTTGCGGGCAGGATCCCCGTGCCCGTGGTCAAGGGGATCCAGTTCGGGGCCGGCCTGCAGCTCACCATCTCGGCGGGCGGCTCGCTGCTCCAGCCCCTGCGGTGGACCCGGCCCGCGCTCGACAACCGGCTCTGGGCGGCGGCGGCGCTGGCGGCGCTCATCCTGACGCGCCGCTTCCGGCGGCTGCCCTACGCGCTGCTGGCGTTCGTGCTCGGCGTCGTGTTTGCCGTGGTGGCCGTTGCCGGTGGGGAGGAGGGGCGGCGGCGGCTCCCGGGGTTGTCTATCTGGCGCCCGTCTGTTGCCCTCCCCGCCTGGGGGTCGACCTCAGCGCTCTCGATGGCCGTGGCCCAGCTGCCCCTCACCACGCTCAACTCGGTCGTCGCGGCATCCGCCTTCGCGGCAGACCTGCTTCCTCACCTGCCCACCCCGACGGTGACGGAGCTGGGGCTCAGCGTCGCGGCTATGAACCTGGTGGGCTGCTGGTTCGGCTCGATGCCTGTCTGCCACGGCGCCGGCGGCCTGGCGGCGCAGCATGCCTTCGGGGCCAGGTCGGGTGCCAGCATCGTCCTGCTTGGGCTGTTCAAGGTCGCTCTCGGGGTCTTCTTAGGGGAGACGCTGGTCGACCTACTGGGGAGTTTCCCGCACTCGCTGCTGGGTGTGATGGTCGTCGCCGCAGGGCTGGAGCTGGCCGGCGTAGGACAGAGCCTGAATCACGGCGCCGTTGACCTGTGGGAGTCGGTTCTCGATCGGGAAGGCGGAGCAGGGCATGGCAGTGCGGTTGATGGCTTGGCGGCGAGGATCAGGCGGCATCGGAGTCTGTCGGAGCAGGAGCGGATGGAGAGGTGGTCCGTCATGATGATGACCGCTGCGGGGATGCTTGCATTTCGGAACGATGCGGTGGGGTTTGCGGTTGGTATGATGTGTCACTGGACGTACCGTCTTGCTGACCGCTGGGAATCAAGTCGTGGGAGTGGCGAGAGGCAGCCTCTACTATCCTAACAACGTATGGAGTCACATGGAAAGAGGGGGCACCGATGATGTATGATTCTACCAATCGAGAAGATCGTTGAGTTCGTTAAGGATACATATGGAAGCCTCCCGGACATCTTCGAGTCTGGTCTGGACTGCTAGCCACCTGGATAAATGTGTGCATAACAATTGTGTCCTCCTTCCTAGCGTAGTAAAGTGGCAGAGGTGAAAGAGACGATCATGGTACACGTAAGGCGTTCGGACAACGGCTGGGTATTAAGACTCGATAAAAAGAACAATAAAAGTGTAGCAGCAAAGAGAATGTGCGAAGTTGTCAAGCCTGAAGGTCAGCAAAGAATATAAATAAATAAATGGAAAGAAGAAAAGAAGAAGACAAGCCAAACTACCAATCTACTCAGACAACACTTCCGGGCGCATAAGGAGGCGTCTGAGACATGCGCCTCAACTTACTCCTGAAACCCTTGGTGTGCAGACGTTGCGCCGGCACGCCCTGCTCCACGGCCTGGTGCTGCTGCCGGAGCCCCGTCAGCAGGAGGTTGTTGTACAGGACGAAGAGGGCGCTGCAGACGAGGACGACCAGGGCCTCGCACCCGGCCGCGGCCAGGGCCGTGACGCCCCAGACCCCGCCCTCCCTCGCGTACACGGCCGTCAGGGTGGCGATGATCCCGGCGAGCCCGTTGAGCGTCGCGGGGAGGTACACCCGGTTCAGCAGCCAGACATAGTTATGCCGCCACCGGAAGCTGAGCCAGACCATGCCCGTCACCCCGAGGGCGGTGCACCCCGAGGCGAGGGAGAGGAGGACCGCCCAGACGGCGGGGCTCAACGGGGACGCCGCCGTCTCAGCGCGTTCGAGGGGGAAGGTGCCGGGGAAGAGGACGAAGCCGGCCAGGAGCGCCCAGGTGAAGAAGGAGGCCAGGATGTTGTGGAGCCGGGGTATCTTGTCCAGGGAGAGGAGCATGCTCATGTAGCGCGTCTGGAAGCTGCCGCTCCGTGTGTAGAGGCCGTAGGGCGTTGGTGTGGGTGTTGGCGTGGGCTCCGGCACCGCCTCTTCGGCGGTCTCCTTGGGAACATCAGGGGCGCCAGAAGAAGCGGTAGTTCGTTTGCTCTTCTTGGATGGCGGCGGGGGAGGCTGCCTCGCGTTGGTAACGAGTGACTTCACTGACGAGATGGTCGAGAGCGAGGAGTTGCTGTGGTTGTGGTGCTTGTGACTGCTGCGATGGTTGTGATGCCGGTGCGAAGAACGCTTTTGTTGCACATCTTGGAGGCCGATGCGCTGGGAGCGGTGGGAGGACCCCTTTGAATGCCGGGAATCCCTGGAGGCCCTCTCACTATCGGCGGAACGGTGGTGGCTCTTTTGTCCCAAGTGTGGCTTTGGCCTCGAATTTGCCTTCGGCTTAGGCCTAGAACCCGGAGGCAGCGGCGGGAGGTCCTTGAAGGCTGACGTGCGCGGGTCGAAGTCCCTGAGCGTCTGCTCGTACACATTCGGATGGTAGAGCCTGTCTTGGTGTACCGTCGCCACCGGCGCCGGGGAGGCGATGATGGGGCTATGGATCGGGAAGCTGGCCGCCCTCCGTGGGATCCGGTCGGGAGGAGGACGGTGGTGATGAGACGGTGTCCTAGTTGTCATAGAGATGTACGTATTGCTGTCCGACGAGGCAGCTACCTGTACGTGAAACCGTGGGAAGAGGTTTGGCACGAAGCGGTTACCGGCTGCCTGGTATCAGGCTGTGGTGATATACTACCGACATCTACCTATGCAGCAGGATCAGCTGATGACATCGAAGAGATCCTTCACTGCATGCTCGGAAGTCTGCGGAGGGATGGGTTGCGTTCCGAATCACCAACAATCGCGACCAAGACAACCAAGATGGACCAACAGAACAGCAGTGACGTTCTACTGGGAGGGAGACATGGACCGGTGGGAGAGACAGAGTGAATGAAAGAGAGTGTGGAGAGAGGGGACGGAGGCCCTTTCAACCAACCTACACACACACAAACGCGCACAATCCATCTGTTGTTGGGGCCACTGCGCTACCTACATATAGAAACTAATCCCAAACTTGGCTGGCCATGGCCACCTGTCCAAGTTTGCCTCCTCGACGCCGCGGCGAGGGCCAACAGCCCACAGCAGGATGACAACAAAGGGGCTCTGGATGTGGGAAAGACCGCCTTGAGAGGACGGGTCTGTAGGCAGTAGCAGGAGCTCATTGCCTCGTCGTCGTCCCTCCCCTGTCGGTGATTCGCGTCTGTGACACAAAGAGCACAAACGCGGGATGGATTGCAGAGTTCCTGGTCTCCTACGTCTGCACTGTTGCAGTGCCATCCTTGACCCTTCCCGTCGTGGGCAGATGCACAATTGCCGACCGACTGCAGGCTGCAAGTTGTCGAAACAAACCCCAAGAAAGAAAAAGAAGAAGAAGAGAAAGTCCGAGAATCCCTTGTGAACCCAATCGAAGGGAGCCAATGGAGGCTCAGTTTGCAGCCTTCAGCTCAATTTTGTGGGGGTTTTCCAGTGCCTAGGTGGTGGTGATTTGGTCTCGGAAACGGCCTGCCATTTCTGACTAATCGCGGCAGGGTGAGATTGTTGAATGAGGGTGGGCAGACGAACTCTACCAGCTGACAAACGAAGGAAAATGCGAGAAGGAGACAATTTCTTACGCAGGCCCAGACTTGACTAGTATAGAATGTGCGGCCTAGAAGAAACGACCCCAACCGCCCGACCGACCCGGCTTGCCTGGGCGGTTTCGTGTGGGCTGTGTAGTGTGGTGTTGGGCATTGTGTAGGGCAGACAAGAAATCGACACTGAGAAAAGATAACATGAACCTGAGTGACAGGGGTGACATATGTGGCTTTGCGGCGAGGCTGTGGCAGGGTTTTCCGAGATCCCTCTCCTTTTCCCCTGGCGCCGCCATCTCGAGCCGTAGATTTTATCACGTACCCCGTCCTGCAAGTCCTCACCGTGCCGCTAGCGAGCGTTCCAGAGGGTGGTAGGCAGGTGAATAGGCTACCTACTGTGCACTGTGGTAGGTAGCGTGGGTACAGATCGTGGATAGGTAGTTGCCAACTACTGCCATAAGTCCCTGATGCTGTTCTGTTGCGGCAGTAATTGAGTGTGTTTGAGGTTGTCGCACCAAACTGTACGGCAAGTGTTACCTCTCAAGAGATACCCTGTTGTAGAACTATATGTGATGTCTTCTGCCAGGATTCGAGAGCAGACAGTTTCAGGGGAGACCAGATAACTATATGGGGATTATTCGGCGTCTGATTGCTGTCCACAATCCACCACAAACCCTAGCTTGCAGCAGCATCCGTTGGCTCTGTGCTTCTCGCTGTGTGGCAAATATTCTATGAAATCGCCTCGGTCATCTAAATAAAAACGAAATTTGATGACAGTTTCATTTACCCTCTGGAGTTGGCGAGCAATAGACGACGCCCTTCTGCTGGCCCCCTTGCCCGCCTCTCCCAATGCCCCTTTTCTTGATCTTGCTCTTGGTCTTCTTGGTCAAAGCGAGCGGCAAGTTATCGGACAAACCGAGACTCTATTTTGAAAGCCTCGCCCTATTATCCCCCTTTCGTCGGCAACGGCGACAGTGCGGAGGCAAATCTTCCTGCAACGGCGACGTTGATTGGTACGACAACACTGTGCCTCGCGCCAAGCTGCGTCTGTCATCTCGCGCGTCTGTCGCATGTCAGAGAGTCGAGCACACACAGCACCGCTCGAGACGATCCAGGGGCAAATCACTAGCGTCAATCATCCTCCTCGCCTCGTCGTCCCGCTGGGACTTGAGATATTGGGGTACCGTGCAGCCCGGAGGAGCTGAAGGATCCTCCCGCTGCCGGTGATGCTTGTAATCTTCCTTCCTCAGGATTAGACGTTGTCTCATCAATGGCGTTTATCTCAACAGTTCTGCCTCGTGGCAGTATCGTGATAGCGGCGGACAAGAACTTGTGGAACGAATGCACACCACACCTCTGTTGGATATTTCGCTTTGCTATGCAGGTCCTTACACCAATCATAGAACTGCTTGTGGTGTGACATACCTAATCTACCTTCCTCTGCCCCCTCGAGACTCCTCTGAACGCCTAGGAACTGGCGGCTCTGGCTGTAAGCCGCGCATAAGTATCTCCTTGGGCGTAGTCTCAAGTATGTGCCGATGGTTCCCCCTACTGTTTGTCTAGGACGAAAGAAGTTTGAGACCAAAAGGCACAATATCCACGGGGAAGAGGAAGCGAGGAGTATCGGGGCCTGTCGTGAATTATCCTCACTTCTTCAGTCAGGATCACAGGGGGCTTGCGAATGGCACTTCGTTGGGTCCACTGGTGAGCGTACAAATTACGGATTGAGAATGCTAGAGTCGGGTGGCTTCAGTACGTATCTTGGGAGCGGAACTGCTTGATGATTCACCGTGGATAGAGTATACAGTGCTTTGCGTACACCTTCACAACTCACCTAGTTCCGATCATGCTCACGTCGGAATCATGGTGAGCAGGAACATAGACATGATTGGAAGGGATCTACGTTTCAATAAAAATAAGAATCAATAAATGGAAAAATAAGCTGCACTACCTAGAAGGTCCATCGATGGCAGCTAACACCCAGCTCCAGCATTATGAGTGGGGCTCCATCGTCGTGGCGGGGGTCTGGCCAATCACTGCTGACGTCTTCAAGGTTTGCAGGGCTGCCGTGGAAGGGCATTGGTTGATCGGCAAACTTTTGCTGGGCCAAATTGGGCGCGGATGGGGAATGAGACTTCAGCGCCAGTCAGGTCACCGGCTGTCGAAACTGTCAAT
This sequence comes from Pseudohalonectria lignicola, assembly GCA_003049395.1. Taxonomy (NCBI): domain Eukaryota; kingdom Fungi; phylum Ascomycota; class Sordariomycetes; order Magnaporthales; family Ophioceraceae; genus Pseudohalonectria; species Pseudohalonectria lignicola. The sequence goes on along the minus strand of PYSP01000090.1, from coordinate 86,010 downwards.
CGCATTGCCGCATTCACATCGCGACTGCGAACCACCTGCACACCTGCCAGCGCGAGGCGAAGGAGCTGTCGACACTTGTGCAGCGATGACGTCGTCCCAAGTTGGCCCGGACGGGCAACCAGATGGGCAAACCAATCCACAGCCTGCTGGCACTCGGCCTCCTCCCGAACCTTCGCCGCCGCCGCCACCTGCTCTTCCTCCTCCCATGACTGGCTGTAATCTGGATCCCGACCCAAAGCCCGTGCCCGAACCCGAACCCGATACAGAAGTCGGGGCACAGTCGGCGGTCAACTTAGTTCCTGACGCTCTTCTCGCGCCTGCCTCCTCGGGCGCTGTGGAAGAGAAGCAAGATGTCAAGCCAGTCGAAGCATCCACTGCGGATACACCTTCCGATCCACCACCGCTCGAGTCTATTCAAGGCTCTGCCGAAGCCAATATCGAGGCACCCCACACACCTGTGAGGGCAACCTTGCCCCAGGTGGACGATCAGAATGACGAGGTATCAGCAGCAGAACTGGTCGGCATGGGGGACTTCGACCACAACCAATCTGCGTATACCGACGCTGATGCCAATGCCAGTGTGATGGTCAATTCGAACCAGGTCAATACCAACGGCAACATGGATTTCTTCCCGCAGCACCAAATGGGTGCCCAATTCAATCTCATGATGGCTCTGGCCAACCTGTCTGCCAACCAGCAGGTGGCCAACCGGCGGAATCTACCTCCCCCGACTGTCTCTCCGGCTCAGGTCACTCTTCCGACGCCCCTGCACGAGGATTCAGATCCATTTCGCGCCACCAACGGTAATCACCATGGCGGACAAGTCGCACCACCCACCCAGGGACTGGAATCTTTCGCACGGATAGAGTTCGCCGACAGCGTCTTCCAAATGACTACCTATGCCGTCATCATCGGGCGAGACCAGCGAGCCCTGGAGCAGGCGAGGCGGGACGAAAGACGGGCTGAGGAGTACCAGCGACGGGTGGAAGAGAACGCAGCCCAGGGCCTACCGCCGCCGTCTCTCCCGTCGTATGATAGGGGCAAGTTCAGCAAGTCGTACGTCAGCGAGGAGGGCGGAATGTTGGGACCAGAGTCGGACGGCGATGACAACCCAAGGCCAGCGAAGCGTCGAAAGGCAAGCACGGGTGGCTCAGGCTCTCACTCAAACCAGAACAGCAGCAGTAATAATAACTTCGCCAACAACAACAACAACAACCACAACAACCACAACAACCACAACAACCACAACAACCACAACAACCACAACAACCACAACAACAACAACAGCAGCGGCAACAGCGGCAACATCAGAGACGACGTGGACGAGCAGGCAGCCCAGGAAAGCAATAACCTAGACCTAATATCCAACCGACAATACGTCTCCCACACACCTGGCGCCGCTGTTGTTGACCTTGAGTTGCTCAAACCGTCGCCAGACCATATCCCATTCATTGGGATTCACTCCCCTGGGCCAGGTATTGCCGCCAAAACGAAGGCCATATCCAGGGAGCACCTCAAGATACAGTACAACCAGAGCAAGGGTGTCTTCGAGGCAATACCGCTGCACAAAAACGGCTTCTTTCGCGAGGATATTCACTACAAGGAAGAAAGCGTGGTTTTGAGGAGCGGCGACAGGCTGCAGATCAAAGATGTCGACTTTGTTTTCATCATCAATGGGGTTGCGCCCGGCCACACCGGCGCCGAGGAGGAGCCGGAAGAAGGAGATGGCCGAAACAGGCGTTATTCGGAGGGTGGCAAGGAGATGAGCTTCGAGTTCGAAAGCTCTCACGGTGGCGACCTTCGTGAGACGAGTGAGGAAGAGGAGGACGCAGTAAAGGTGGTGGCTGAGAAAGAAAGTAGTGACATGTCCGAGATGGAAGTCGACGAGGAAGACGAAGAAAACCGGGCCGAGGGCGAGGGCGAGGGCGATGGCGATGGCGATGGCGATGGCGAGGAAGGAGACGAAGACGAGCTTATTGAGACGGTCGAGTCCGACGAGCCCGGAACAGAACCCGTGCCCAAAACAGAGCCTCAGCTAGACACTGGGATGCCTCCGAAGAAGCGAGGACCGGGCCGGCCTCCAAAGAACGGGATACGGTCGAAGAGGGAGGAGAGGCTTCTCCGAAAGATGGCGTTGGAAGAGGCGAAGAAGAACGCCCCACCATCAGCGCCAGGGGAGCCGGTCGTTAAGAGAAAAGTCGGCCGGCCAAGGAAGCATCCTCTACCGGAAGGGGCTGAGGAGAGGCCGGAAAAGCGCAAGTACAAGCCACGGAAACCGAAGAACGAAGAGGGCGGAGGAGGATCCGATGCTGAGAAGGCGGTCAAGGAGAAGAGGCGAGAGAAGCCCAAGACGCCTCCTCTGGAGTTGAAGAAGGAAGACTTCACTGCGGAACAACTCCAGAAGCCGAACAAGAACTACGGCGTTCTAATCGACGAGGTGCTCTCGGAAGCGCCACAAGATGGGCTTACACTGAAGCAGATCTACAAGCGGATCCAGAAGAAGTACCCCTATTACTTTTTTGTTGTGGATACCAAAGGTTGGGAGAGTAGCGTCCGACACAACCTGATCGGAAACGACGCCTTCAAGAAGAACGAAGAGACTCACCTGTGGTGTCGCGTGCCTGGCATCGAGCTTGACGCAGGCAAAAAACGCAAGGCGGCCTCTCCGGATCACGCCGCCGTGGCAGCCCCCGCAGTGCACACCCTCACCATGGGGACGGCGACACAATGGAACCCTCCGATGTATCCCGCGGCGGGTGCTCCCCATGGGTATCAAATAGGGCAGGCTCCACCACCTGGCTACCAGCCGACCGCCTACAGTCTGCCCAACACAACGCCGACAGGTGTTCATCAAGGACATCAGCCACCGAAGCAACCGGCGGCACCACAGCAAGCACCCGCCCCCTCCGGCCCCGCTGGTCCAGGCCAACCAAGCCAGCCTTCACCACCACGACCTGGCTACCAACCCTCGCCGACGCAGCTTCCTGCTCCTCCGGCCCCTGCGCAACTGTCTGGGTATGGACAGAGTGGACTGGCACGGCAGCTTCAGCTCGGGCCGCAAACTGGCTCTTACAGCTCACCCTACGCCTCCAAACCGCCCCCATCCCTCAACCCTGTGGCTGTGCCGACAGCACCTACTACTGCCGGTGCCAGAACAGGACAGCCACCACGGCAAGGACAGCCTCAACACCCGATGCAACGGCATCAACCGCCAACGACTTACCACCATACGCATCCGGGAGCACATGGCGTGCCAGGGACAGGAACCGGAGCCATTACGCCCGGGACGGCCCCACATACAGCGCCAAACGGAGCGGCAGGGGCACATATTGCTGCTGCGCCAGTGCCATTGCCGCAACTCAGGCCGGCCATCGACCCAGATGTGGCGAACTTCCTCAAGAGCTTCCGGGTCCAGGTGATGTCGCAGCTCGAGAAGCGCCTCGGCAGGGCAGCAGAGCTGGTGGCCATGTCGGTGGTTAACCGCGGAGTGGGCCTCTCCACGGTCAGCCTGGTGACGCAGCCGGACCACGCACAGTTCGAGGAAGTGATCCTGGGTGTTTTCGACACGGCGAAGCAGAAGTTCTCGGTACTGGCGGACCCGGCGCTAGTCGACTGCCTAACGGCGTTCAAGAAGCAGTGGGTGAGCACGATCACGCCGAAGCTCGGAGAGGCGAAGGCCGAGGCGCTCCTACTCTCCGCCATTGACCGCGTCCTGGGTTTCTGCGAGGCGAGCCTCATGAGGCCCGCCAATGAGGCCGAGAGGAAGGAGTTCGAGGACGCGGAGAACCTGTTCATGCCCCTCATCAGGGGCAAGGTGCTCGAGTTCCAAAGATCTATCCCCTTGGCTCCGGCGGCTAGATGAGGGCTCGGGCAATCGTCAAACACCTACTGCAGCTTACACTGGACAAGCTGCACGAGCTCGGCATGATCGAGCAATCCGGGGCGCACACCAGATCGGGTTATGCAGCCGTCACTCATCACGTATTGCTGGATTGGAGCAGGGTATGGGCCGTATGGCACGGCACGGCACGACCAACCGGGATTCTTTGGTTGTATAGGCGAGGCCTCACTTTTGGCCTGGCTTGGTCAGCCTAGTTGTTTGACCTAGTGTCGGCGCATAAACGAGATTCATTGGTGTATGGCGGCCAGGGCGGGCCATTATTCAGTCTTGCTTGCTTTTAAAAGGTAACATTGGAAGGTGCATATGTGAGGGCCAAGGAAGCCCCCCCTGCCTCATCATATCTCCCATTCCAATCTACTGACAGTGGGAGAAAGAACCCACAGTCGCACACCCTGACAGGGAGCGCAGCGCAGTATATAGAGGGAAGGGCGCGTTGTCCATTGACATATCAAACCAAAGAGAGGGTAAAAAAAGAATATATACAAGATAAGAAATAACCGCATGCGTTGGATGGTCATACTTCTTTACCATGACAGTTCATGACACCCCAAGGTGATTACGTCGCCTGCACGTCCGAACATCCCTAGTACGTAGGTCTGTATAACCTCGTAGCCTCACTCATGTCTGGGACCACCTAGGTAACACGAAGGACACAGGAAATGCCGCAACCGCGGCGGGGAATGCGGAGGTCGCACACCCCAGAGAGTTCCAATCGGAGCTCACCATATCATGGACCCCGCGCCGCAACCCCAGCGAGTCAGCTCTAAGTACCCAGTAGTAAGCATGAGGGCAGCCAGCAAGCAGCTCAGCGGGCGGCCCGGGCCCGCAGCCTTACGATCATTGCGAGGCTCTTCCTCTAACATCAGTAACAATCGCTGTAGCTAAACTAGGTAGATACCAGACATCGATCATTTATCAAACTCTGTCTCGTGGCAGCAGGTGAAGCCTAACCAGCATTTCAACAGAAGAAGAAGAAAGAAGAGAATAAGGAAAGACCTTCACTGCTTGATTGACTTCTCCCAGGTGGGCATTGCATACTTATGTATCACTACTGGAAGATGATGAATGATCATCGATCCCTCTATCCCTTTCAGGTCGCATTTTCTGCGATGCGACTGTCCCGCCTCTCTCTCGGTCTTGGCCAGCATGGCCAACGTGCAAGCAGCCAGCCACTCTGTGTCGAAGTGAGGAACCAACAACCAACATCAACCCCACTCTTTTTTCAGCTTTCCCAAGGCCGATACCACCGTTCTTTCTTTTACTTCTTTTTCATTCTTTTTCATTCACTTCCCCCCTCTTTGTCTGGGAATCTCAATATCTATGAGGGGTAAGAGGGAAAAACAAGGATTTGTCCCGATGGAGCGGTGCTGCCGCCCACCCGTCGTCGAGCCTCGTATAAGTAGGTACGGGATGAGTGAGGTTGGTCTAGCCAATGCGCTCTGTCGCAAAGATGCCATATCCCTGCACCAACGACAGCTCCCTCAGACCTCTCTTCCCTTGAGTTTGAATCTTTAGCGGAACGCCCGACCTAGTCTTGACAGTGTCTGTTCTTGATCCGTTTACTGGCGTCGTGAGGTGTGTATGTCCGGGAAGACGCCGTACAGTACGTACGTTGTGCACATGGCAAGAACGAGCGGTCCATGTTGTGGAACGTCCATAGGATGAAAATGGAAGGCGAGGGGATGAGTTGCAGGAGCACACAAGCGAATGAGCACAAGCGTGCTCAGAGTGGAGGTGGACGTAGGTTGTATCACACTCACTTCCTGTATCTCTTCAATTTTCGTCACCCTCCCCTAGTCTTGTGTGGAAGAATGCATGTTGGCCAGTGGTGCTGCTCCCCCTCTACCCACCCCCCAACCTTGAAATGTGCCATCTTTGCCATGGCTTCGTTTTGGGGGCCATTACCCAATGTCTCTTCAATGTCTCACTTCAACTGACCCCTCCACAACTTCCTCTCAACAACCTACTACGTAGTAGATGTAGACCGACTCTTCTCATCTGGTTTTCTTGCCAAAAACAGCAGTCTTGTTCATCCGAACACCCGGTCAGTGAGGTGGGCGTTGCATCTCTCGGACTATTTCGCAACAGCAGATTTTAGGAGGAGGGGAACTAGGTAATGAGCATATTGTCTCCTCCCAGCCTTGTCACCGTCAGAATCCAACAACCGAGTTGACTTCCTTGGCCTTCATCCCTTCCCAGATCCTGATCTCCTCTCCCGCCGTCCCACGCTCGCCTTCCCCTGCTCGGAGCCGCCAGTAACAGGGGGCTTCACGGCCTCATCGCTCGCTTTTTGTTGCCAGTCTTATCAAGAACATTGTTGGTATTGCTGCAAAACACCTATGCAAGGTCAAGGACCTTTGTCATTCGTTCAAAATATCAGATCTTAGGAATGAGACGTCCTTGCTCACTCTGTGACTGGATAAGGTAAGGTACCTTCGTTGAGTCTTGGACACCCTACCCGCCGATCCTTGCTGCCCTGCCTCCTTGCCTCCCTGCTCCCCTCTGTCACACCTCGGGCTTTGTCCAACGTTCGGCCGTTCTGTGGTCAGGGTCGGCCTGTGGGCAACTTGTGAAGAGCCCTCTTCGGATATATGCTTGTTTCTCCTCATCCCGCCCTGAGTTGGCCGCGATTTTGGCCGCATATCCAACCGCAGAAAGATCTTATCTACCCATTCCACCGCTCCCGCCGCAGGCTCTTCCGAACTTTTGTCCCTGATTCCGTGAGGCGATTCACAATCCAACGTATTGTCACTGACAAGATCCAGCAGACGCTCCAAGGAACTCAGCGATCTATCCAATGCGCAGGGGCCTGGCCTCTCACATTGGTCTTCCTGCAAAGAAGTGCCCCTGCGGCGACTGCGATACCGCTAATTATCACTGCTATCACTGTCACTACTCATCCACCATGGCTCAAGATGCCAACAACGGTGGCGGCCAGGCTTGGATCCCGATGGGGTCCTCAAACGGGGCACGCGGAGCAGTCGGAGCGAACGGAGCAAATGAGAACGTCTCTTACAATGGAAGTAATGGTGCTTATCCATCATATATGACATCCCCCGGCGGCGACGTGCTCGGAATCAGTCTCCCTCAGAGCCCGAATCCTTCCTTCAACCCATCAAGAGTGCCAATCGGGTCCAAGGAATCGACGCCGTCGAACACACCGCGCGCAGACCGGCCACTGCTCGCAAGCCCGAATTCCTACTCCTCGCCTCAGTTCCACCAGTCACAATTTCAGCAGAACGCCGCAATGGGCTCAAACTCATATGGAGGGGCCGCGATGGGAAGTCCTACCCCCAAGGGCCAAGTGAGGTTCTCGCTACCTCTGCCTTTCCTGCCTAATACTTCCACGTCCCAAACCGCAACCATGGGGGGAGACAATAACAACAGCACGACATTCGAGCAACCGTACGACAGCCTGCCTCAGCAACAATACCAACATCATTATCAGCAGCAGCAGCAACAACAACACCAGAATAGCCACCACCCGGACATCAATGCCTTCAACATGTCGGGGGTGGATATGTCGGGCTTGCCTCAAGCTGATGACTCGGACGAGCCGGATCAGGGGGACGACAGCTTCGGCCACCCTGAGTTTGTTAAGAGTTACTGTAAGGCACTTTTTGCTCCAGAAATCTACTCATCCCATACCTTCGAGCAGCTATACCAGATCAGATAGATACCTTTGCTCACCTGTGTTTTCTCAACTGCATTTCAGCTCGCATCTCTCACGACTGCTACACCCGCAAGGATGTCCACTTGAAGCGCCTCAGCTGGCTGCCCATCACGGTATTCATACTGTCGATCTACTCGACGATGATGAGCCTGGCATGGTTCCTCATCGCGGCCATTCGCCCGCGCTGGTACTTCATCTCCTCGACGGGCACCCTCGAGCCCACGACGGCATCGGTGCTCTTCGCCCTCGGGGCCAAGACCATCGAGCTGTCGTTCGTCACCGTGTTCGTCACCTTCCTGGGCCAGGTGCTGAGCCGGAGGGCATTTAGTCGGCGCGAGAACGGTGTCACGTTGGCGGAGATGACGATGCGGAACTGGGTCATTGTACGTGGTGCTTGCTGTCTCTCTTTTCTTTCTTACTTACTCTTATTCTTTTATTCTTTCTTCCCTCCTTCATCCCTTCCTTTCAGTGAGACCGAGAGCAGTGCCTCGTTTGGACTGAGCACTTGACTGACTGACTGACTGACTACACCTGGCGAATCTCAGCAACCTGGTGTGCTCCTCACCCACACGGGTACGATCCGGTATGGTGGTGGAACGATCCTGGGCATGTTGACTCTCTTGGCCAGCGCGGCGGCCATGTTCTATACGACAGGGTCGGACGCTATGGTCACGCCGAAGCTGATGCACGGGCCCTGGGAGAACCGGACTTTGGCCGGATATGTCAAGTCTGTCTTCTACAACCCACAATTCGCCGCCTTGAGTTGCAAGACGCCGATACGGAACGCTGACCCGGTGTTCGCTGGGCCGAACTGTCTGGATGTGCATTACTCTGGCAATTGTACGTTCCCTGCCTCTCTGTCTTTGACCACGAGTGATGTATCATTCGGTCGAGGTGCTGTAGTAGAGCTGACACACTTGCTCTCTGTTCTCTCTGCTCTAGCCTATCACAATCTTATGGAGTTCATGTAAGCCAACCAATCCTAGCATCTACACATCATGCCATAGCATCCTCTGTACCCGCCCCCACAAGACCATACTAACCACGGAGTGTTCGATATACAGGGCAGCCTGGGAGAGCATCAACAACAACGGCACGAGCATGATCCAGGACCTCAAGTCTCGCCCGCGCGGTACCGCCTCCCTGTTCCCCAACACGACGCTGACCTCGGCCTGGATCGAGACGGAGCACGGCAACGTGACCAAGAACATGGAGCTCTACTCGCGCATCGTCAACAATGTCACCCTCGCCATGCCGCACCCGGGCGTCTACTTCGCGGCCACGCACCCGGTGAACCGGATCCCGCAGCCCAAGGACCTCTCGGGGATAGGGGAGTACACGGTGAAGGCGTCAGTGGTGTCCCCCGCGGTCAACGTGATGTGCGTCGACATGAGCGAGAGGGAGCTCTCCCCGCTGATCTACACGGCTTGGGCGAACGCCTTGACCAACGGCACGGGCGTGGGCAGCCAGAAGATCGGGTATGCTGGGTGGGAGAGCGGGGTTCCGTCCCTGACCGAAACGGAGTTCTACAATCGGACTATGGTTGACGACATCTTCAAGTGGGGGCCTAAATATGGGAGACGACCTCCGATTTTTCGCATGGTGAGTAAAGTACAGTGCCTGGGAGCGAAGAAAGAAAGGCATAGTTGGACGTACTACCCGAAGACCGATGTGTGGGGTAAGGGGAAGGTATTTTGCTGACTCAGGGGTTAACAATGCAAACCTATGGAATCAGTACCCGGCCAACTACAATATCATAACTAACACGACCATGATGGGAGGGAAGGCGATGTACGTCTTGGGCAAGTCTCTCCAGACGGCCAACTACACCCTCTGCGAGCTCCAGGCGTGGGTGACGCCCAAGTGCTCGACTGTGTTCGAGGTGTCCGGGACGAGGGGCGGCCTCATGACGGCGCACTGCGAGGACGACGCCGATGCGGACTCGTACTGGCACATCCACCACGTCAACCTCTCGGCGCCGGGCTGGCGGCCCAACGGCGACTGGAGGAACCAGGTGGACCAGCTGCGGCTGTCGATCAACCTGGACGGCGGGGTGGCCAACAACAACGCGTCCAACGCGAGGCTGCTGACCCAGCTGGCGGTGAGGGAGCCGACCATGCCGGTGCTCCTCCCCAGCATGGCCGAGGCGCTGGCGGTGCTGGTCAGCTCGACGCTGGTGACGGGCGCCATCGACACGCCCTTCGACCCAGACTGGGGGTACCCGAGCCCGGCGCTGGGCCAACCCACCCGGCACGAGTTCTGGGCCAGCGTGCAGACGCAGAACTACCAGAGCACGCACGCGGACGCGTGGCAGGGCGTCTTCTACGTGGTCCTGGCCGCCGTCGTGCTTATCAACCTGCTCTGCTTCGCCTATCTGGCCTTGGCCATGCGGCTGACCCTGCTGACCGACTACACGGAGCCGGCCAACCTTTTTGGTCTGGCCCTGATGAGCCCGCCCAGCGGGCAATTGAGGGGCTGCTGCGGCGCGGGACCGGAGGGGAGGGACCTCGTCGTGCCCTTCAGGGTCGTAGCCGACACGGGACCGGGCGGGTTCGGGCTCGGGTCGCCGGTCAGCACTGCGGATGGGCACGGTGGCGTTGGCGGCGGCGACGGCGACGGCAACGGCAACGGCAACGGCAGCAGCGGGGAGACCATCCTCGGCGGGGGTCGAATGGACACGGGTTATGTCGGGGTCCAGGATGGCGGCGGGCAGCATCAGCGGATGCTAATGATGATGATGATGCAGCAGCCGCACCATTACTACTTCACTGAGGCCGGGGACAGGCCCTGGAGGGGCAAGTGGAAGGGCACCCAGTTCGGCGAGTCGCCCAAGGTGGGGACCCCGCGGACGGAGAAGAGCTATAAGGCCCTGAGCGCGAGGAAGAGCTGGTTGTGAGGAAGGGGGGGAGGTGGGGAGGGAGGTTCGGGCGGACTGGGATGTTCCCTTTTCTTTCTTCTCTCTTGGCAGCGTGTTTTGAGTTGCAGCTGTTGGCCAGAGGGGGATCTAAGGTAAGTGATCCTGATGTTGGGACTTCGTGCCCCGCTTGGGGGTGCTTTTGACTTTTGAATGATGCTGTTTTTTTCCGGCGTTATGTGTTGCCTTTTTCTGGCGGGCGGCTTTCTCATACCCTTTTCCTTCCGTTTTGTTACAACGACCGTAATGAGCGGTTAGCCCCTGCATTCTCTCTCAATGAAGGAGCTAAGAGATGATGATAATGTTTTCTATTGTTAATCCAACTTGGTCTTCGCACCCATCGCTCCATCCACCTGCGTCTCGCATAGTGTACAAGGCCAAATGGTAGATATGTGAATGGAGAGGGAAGGAAAGAAAGAAAGAAAAAAACATTCACAACTTCGCCGTCTCGGCGACCTTGCCGATCCTCAACTTCTCGCCGTACTTCTCCATGACCTGCTTGCCGTGGTATTTCCAGAATTGTTTCGTGGAGTCCTTGCCTGCCATCCGCTTGAGGATCTTGGCGCCACCGGGATGCTCGTCGATAAAGTCTTGATTCGTAAGCATGAATGAGCCTCTGTTTTATAAAATAGGGGTTTTGATTTCATTTCATTTGTGTCTTCATATAATTTGCCTTAAGGGGTAAGTAGTAGAGTAAGTCAGGGGAAGAGGAGCGGCAGGAGCTGTGAACATACTTGTTATGTCGTACACGCCATCATCGATGATTATGTAGATGCCGTCTTTCTCATCTTTGTGCTTGGCGACCTCGGCGACGGTGAAGGATTTAGACATGGTGAGTGAGTGGGCCGGAACTTTTCCCCTTTGATTTGCGTTGCTTTATAGCAAGATAGAGACACACGCTTTGAGAATGGATGGTAATGCTAGATAAACACGAATAAAGTCCGTTTAGAGATACCCGGTGATAGTCTGGGGAAGGCTGCGTTATCCGTATAGGTTTGATCGGTAATGCGAGCGATGTGCTTGGTCGTGATGAGGAGGACGGGTCCCCTTAATATTGAAGCTACTTAGTAGCTCACAAGCAATCGTACCTCGGCATAATCCCGTGCATGTTCCCACAGTCGTTTTGCCGTGTTCGCAGGGATCTTTGCCCCCGTGGATTCTCCGTCATCCGTACCAACATCACACCAAGCACTGGTCATTTCTAAGTAAACACGCTGGAATGAGGACAATTTCTTCTAGTTGAGAATAAAGGCAGCGGGGATATCGAGTTCAATGCTGGCAACCATTCGGGCCTTGACTTTCGGTCCTCCAGCCTGCAAGGACCTTCGGGATGCTTGCACGTGCTTAGGTAGGCAGTGCCTAGCAGCGATAAAGCACAGAAGGAATATCGCTGATAAGAACAAACATCCCGAACTCCAATCAAGACTTCATCATGACCGCCATCCAATCTCCCCGCCAGTGCGTCCAAGTCCAGCGAAGCCGCAGACTTCACCCCTCCAACGACAACGAACTACACGCACATTCTCTATTACTCTCAGTCTTCCCCTAAGGTACCCAAAGCAGCAAATGATCAAAAGCGGCTCCTCAGACGCTCAATCGTGGCGCGGAACCCGACGACCTCATCCTCGTCGATGCTCAGCTCCTCGGGGGAGATGAACTCGTCCGTCTCGGCCCAGGGGACGCACAGCTCGCCGAAGCGGAACTGGGCGGCCAACTCGGTGCCGGCGTCCCCCCACATGGACGTCCAGGCCTCGGGGGTGCACTGCGCAAAGACGCCGCCTCGGCCATCTCCCGGGCCGAGGACGACGTCGCTCCACTCGTCCATCATGTGCGCGAAGGTCCACCTCTCGAGCGCCACGTTGGCGTACCTGCCGAAGCTCCGCGGCGCCGAGGCGAGCGCCTGGCGGGTCCAGAGACCCGGGTTGACGGCCATGTCGCCCGCGACGAGGACCTCGGCGTCGGGCCGCGTCGGCAGCGTCTGGACGTGCCTGCCCAGCGACGGGTGCGGGACGGGCATGAGCGCGGGGAAGAAGGCCATGTTCTGCGGGTAGTAGCCGAAGTAGAGGTAGGTGGTCTTGGCGGCCAAGCCGGGAGGCCCGGCCTTGATGCGGGCGTCCACGTCGGCCTTGTGGTCCATGTGCGGCACGGCGAGGGGCTCGCGCCGTCCGCCATCCGCGTTGTTGAAGAGGCGCCTCCGCCTCGCGCTCGGCGTCGTCGACCAGATGTAGTGCTCGAGCGTCGCCGTGCGGCTCGCGGCCCGCGCCAGCCTCATGCCCTGCTCCTCAAGGACGCTGGCCTCGTGCCGCGTCCTGCCCGCCGCGAGGTGCTCCCACCAGTTGGTGACGGTGAAGACGGCGTGGACACCCCCGAAGGCCCGGGCGAGGGACGCCTCGTTGTCGTAGTCGGCCCGCACCACCTCTACGCCTTCTCGGTCAGCGAGGAGCCTGGCCTTGGCGCCGTCCAGGTCCTTGGTGATGGCCCGGACCCTCTAGCTGGGCGTCCTCGCCATGACGTTGACGACGCCACCGCCCTGGGAGCCCGTGGCGCTCATGATGGCGATGAATTTGACCCTGGCCTCGACGTCGGCCTCGACCTCCCGGACGGGGCGCGGGTCCTTGATCCCGGTCGGCAGCCCACTCTCCTCGCCGTGGACCATGGCGAACCAGGGCTCGAAGGGCCTCTCGTTGCGGCGCGAGACTTCGCCGCGGTTGCGCTCGGGGGTGTCGTAGAAGAAGAGCTTGTCGTGCGCCACCTCGACGGCCATGCACGTCTTCACATCCTTGTTGTCGTCGTCATCTGCCATGAAGACGTCATAGGCGGCCATGAGGGCCTCCTTCCTGACGAGGTGCTCCGGCAGGAAGGCGTCGGAGAAGCCCGGCATGATGGAGGTGTCGTAGGCCCCGGCATGACCGCGTTGATGGTGACGGCGTCCTTGAGCAGGAGCATGGGGCCGTGCTCCGGACCCAGTGGTGGGCCCGGCCTTGGCCGCGCCGTACTCGGGGAAGGTCACGCCGGCGTGCGTGCCCAGCATGCTGCCCGTGACCACGATCCTGCCCTTGATGCCGCCCGCTGCTGCTGCCGCTGCCGCCGACGATGACGGACGGCTGTCGCCGTTGTTGTGGCGCATGAAGTGCACGGCCAGGACGGTGCCGTGGATGACGGCCTTGAGGTCGACGTCGGTGCAGGTTGTGTCTGGCTCGGGCGGCGCGTCCTCGAGCGGATCGCCGTTGCCGTCGCCGCCGCGGCCGCCCCCATCGTGCCGTCTGGCTAGGTTGTACTTGGAGTCGCCGTCGACCTTGCCCGCGTTGGCCACGAAGACGTCGAGGCGGCCCCACCGCGACCACACGGCCTTGAACATGGCGGCCTGCTGGGGGTACGAGGCCACGTCGCACTGCACGAACATGGCCGTCTGACCGCTCGGGTCCATCGAGCGGGCTACTTCCTCGCCTACTCTAGACCGCCGCCTGGAGATGGCGACTCGATAGCCTTTGCTATGGAGGTGTCTAGCGAGGTCCTCGTCTATTCCGCTCTGTTTGCTTATTTATTGTTTTTTCATGTTTCGTCAGCGCTGGAATTTGTGGCATGATCTCAACGCTGACTGATTACCTGCCAAACGGCGGCGGTGACTGGGATCTGGGGGATGGGAAATGGAGTCGGGAACAGGAAAGCAACATACATTGCCACCCGTGATAAGGGCCACTTTCTGGTCGCTCACGGTCGGAGTTGGAGAACCTGTCTCTATGTCTGTGTGCGTATGTGTGCGTGTTTGTAAGTTTGTTCCTTTCTCTCCATCTGTGTGCATCTCTGTCTGAAAGATCTGCCGCCGACGGTTGGTTCCGAAGTCCCTTCATATTTGAGCGGCCATGAAAGAGGAGAGGACCCCCCCTCACACCCTTTTCAAAGCCTCCCATCCTCTAGACATGCCCATCTGTTTGAGCATTACATTACTTACTCCCATATGGGAAACCAGCTCGGCGCCATGGGCGGACCGATCAGGCAACTCATGATATCGTATATGAGGATTCAGAACAATATTGGTAGCAAAGTTGTCTAGAAGGTGACAGCTGAGAAGCGAGAGGTGAGAGGTGAGAATGAGAAGGTATCTAGGTGGTGGATGCTGCTTCACTTTAAGACAGACGGATGGTTTTCTTTTTTTGTGATGTTGATTCAGGGAAATGGCTGGGGTCTTGCTATCGCCGCCTGTTTGGCATGCTTGGATGTCTTCCTGGATCACTCCCTCCCCTTTTGTCGTTCCCCATTTCCTCTCGATCTCTCTCTTGGCCCATCACAAAGCCATTAGACACCAAGTGTGCAGCTGTACTACACGGTTTATGTTAGTTTGATTAGTGCTATTCCCTCTTGCCGTTCTCTTCCTTTTGAACATTGTTAGCTGTCTCCCCCCTTGCTCTGTAGCTGCTGTCGATAGATTTTAGCTTGATTCACTCACTCTCTCAATGACTCGAAATTACCATCATCATATCACTCACGACTTACTATGGCGTTCAATAACACCACCACAACAGAGGTTGACTCACTGCCGCTTCCGTCACCACCAAAGGCGCTGGAGTAGCAAATCCCCATGGAGAACTCCGGGCAGATTGCTATGCTCACTGCCTCGGGGCTCTGCATCGTACTCACCACGACCCTCGTTGTCCTCCGCTTTGTCGCAAGGGACAGGGCCGGCAGGAGGCTGGACGCCAGCGACGTGTGCATCATCACGGCCCTGGTGTTCAACACGGGCCTGCATGCCGACTGCTGGATAATGGTCTACAAAGGCGGGTTCGGCCTGCACGTGGCCGACATCGTCGTGCGGTTCGGCCTGGCGCCCCTGCTCCTCTTCTTCAAGTGCATCATGGCCTTCGCGCTGCTCTGGTGCGCCACGACGCTCTTCACCAAGATCTCGATCCTGCTCCTCTACACGACGCTCTTCCCCGTGCAGTCCATGATCCTGTCGGCCAGGGTCGTGGGCGGCTTCATGGTCCTGGGGTGCGCGGGCAGCATCATGGCCGGCCTGCTCATGTGCCGGCCCTTCGCCATGAACTGGGACTGGTCGCTGCTGGGGCGCTGCAGCGACAACGCGCTCTACTACACCATGCTCGGGGTCATCAACATCGTCTGCGAGGTCACCATCTTGGCGCCGCCCCTGCCCATCATCTACAGGCTCGAGTTGCCCCTGTACAGGAAGTTGGTGGTCATGGGCATGTTCAGCATCGGGTTGGGGTGAGTTTCTGCTGCAGTTTGGCCGATCGACCGCACACCCCGCCCTTCTTGTGTCAGTCTTCCTAGGCAGTTAGTTGGTCGAGGACCCACAGAAGCTAAGCCAGAAGGATTCTTTTACTAAACAGCACCTGCGCCGTCACCATCTATCGGCAAGCCACGCTCACGCGCCTGAACTTCGAGGACGTGACCCACTCGGGCCTGGTGGCCACCCCCCTCTCGGGCCTCGAGCCGTCCGTGGCGCTGATGCTGGCCTGCGTGCCCCTGCTGCGGCCGCTCTGCGGCCGCTTTCGCAAGGGGGAGGGAAGCCAGCACGCTTCCGACTACCACAGGTTGATGTCGTCCGGCCAGCGGAGCCGCCAGTCCAGGCTGGAGCTCGGGGGCGAAGACAGCGGCAGTGGCAGCGGCAGCGGCGGTGTTTGTCGCACCGGCGAGCGTGACAACCGCAGCGCCGGCATAGACAACGACGACGACGACGACGACGACGACGACGACGCCTCCGAGGTCCAGCTGCGGCCGATGACGGTCAACAACGACGTGCAGATCTCATCCTCGCGGGGCGGCGAGGGTGACGGCTGTGATGGCAATGACCGTGGAGAGGATGCGGCTCGGGCCACGAGGCTGTCTGGGCCGCGGCTCATCAGGGCTGAGAGGCGATGGGGGGTCAATTCTGAGTCTGCGGCGTTGTCCGTGGACTAGATATACAAGCAAGGGCCGCCCTTGGACACCACAATCCCTAGACCGGACGCAAATTAGACCATAGACCGAGCCGGCAGCCACAGGTGTGTTTACGGATATTCGACTGTGTGGTAGTATAGTGGGTGGTACCCTTCTGTCAAATCCTAAATTGCCGGTAGATAGTGCGGGAAAATTCGAAGGTGGCGGCCAAGTACCCCCTCTCTCATTCCTACACTACCACCAATTGAGCACATGCATGCACACCTATGTGATGGATCTCGTCGTCTTTCCAGCCATCTAATCCTGGAATTTCCCGAAGCCGAACCGGTCCGCGCTGAAATGGGGGGATTCTCGCTATTCCATATATGATATATGAATTGGGCCCCGTACTGGACAAAACAGCCTATCTATCCGCCTTCTTGGAATTTTTCTTCTTTTCCTCTTCCAATGGGGGATTGTCCGGAAGAGAAGGACATAAGTAAAGACACGGCCTCATCGCGCATGCTCCACCCAACTGATCCAAGTGCCATATGAGCATGCTTTCCCCTTATCCAATCCTTCCTTTGGTCGAGCTGATTCCTCTATTTTCTGGACGTTCAAGGTAGACGGCATAGCTCCCAAAGAATTCCTGGGCGACTTCCACAGGTCTTAACCGATCGACCAAGTTCCCGACCTCCCTTCCGATCGTCCTTCCGACCTCCCCCCTCACAATGTATCTTCTCCCGTTCTCCCTCGGCTTGCTGGGCTTCCTCCTCGACAGCCCGCTGGTCGTTGGCCAGGCCCAACCTCAGGGCCCATGCGTGTTCAACGACTGTAGAGAGCTGGTCGACGCGAGCTCCTGCTACAACGGGGCCATCTCTGCGGGGAGCAAGGAGCGGCTGTTTGGGTGTGTCGCCGGGGGTGAAGCATATGTTCGTCTTGTCTTTTTTTGTCCCTTCTTCCCTCCCTCTTTTCCCTAGCCCCTACTGCTCCACTCTTTTCCCCTACCTGTGGGTTTGAAAGTCCCTAGGCTGATGTTATGAGGCTCTCCCGCCAATTTTCATGATTTACAGGTTTGCAACTGCTACGGCTGCGATACCAACCTCCTTCAGTTCACCATCAACAATAAGGTCTGCCCCAACGCGACGGCCACACCTGTGGTGGACCCGCCCGTGCCTACCTGGGGTCGGTAGAGGCTTAGGTAGAAGGCCTGAGGGATTGCAAGATGGGATAGCTGAGATGTATCTGAAAAGAGCGGGTGGGGGCATGGTTGAGACGGGGCCAGGTACCAATCGATACACGAGACAGATCTCGGCTGTCTTAGAATACACCTCCTTTTTTCCATTGTGTATTGATAAGTATTCCTAAGCTCTCATTAAAGAGAAAGAATAAATAAAGGCAAAAGAGCTTGTACTAACGGTGAATATTTCGCCGCCGTGAGCAAACGCGTTGTGTTGTCGGACTGTTTAGATGCTCCTACGGGGAGGCAGTGACTCGATGGAATAAAACTCTAATGACTTCACTAAGTTTATTGACACACTCTCTGCCGAGTTACCCTCTTCTTCCTGGATTCAATCAGAGTAGCGCCTTCTCGTCCAGGACGTCGGGTGAGTGATAGAGAGGGCAATGTAGCACCATCTTAGCAATAACCTAACACGTTTGCTATTGAACAAGGACAGTGGTAAGTAGGGACGGTGCAACGTTCAGTGGTCTTGGCAACTGCATCTCGACATTGCCACTCAGAAGCTTGGGGAGTAGTGTCTGAATACCACTGAATGCAACCAGCCTTCTCACTGTTGACCATGGGGACCTGGAGGTGACGGGGGAAGCACGCCATAGCGTCACTCGACGGTCAACAGGTGTATATAAAGTGTGAATATGGCCATTTCTGCTCGCCTTGCTGTATTCGGTTTCGGTACAGACCCTTAGCACATGCGAAATGAGGGATTCGTCCAAAAGGCGCGACCCTAACGATGAGCAATAGCATTGCGTTACCTCAGGACTCAGAGGCGGCCATGGCGGGCAAGCCTGCTCCTACTATGGAGCAGGTAAAACAGGAGAAGCAGGGAAAGAAAAAGAGGCGACTCCTAGTTCTGAACCAGCTGGAGCGGCAGCTCGTCAAATGGCTGTGCAAACTAAGCATCAAGGACAAGGGCAACAGCCCCCGACATGTCCCCTTCGAGGGATCGAAGAGGCTGCCCCTGATCGATTTCCAGGGGAGCGGGAAACAAGCGGACGCAGCCGTACTGACCACAGCTACAGCTCAGCCTGGAACGTCCGGCAGAGGTGAGTCAAACAGGACCGCCTCTCCAAGGCCGAGTAGTATGGTCTCGAGGCGCAGCACCCCTTCGGTTCTGTATCCAGTCAAAGAAGAAGAAGGTACAGTAGAGGCGGCAGCGGAGGCGACGGAACCGAGCGGTTCGCCGCACCAGGGCAACATCACACATTACCCCTTTACAAGCTTTTCGGGCTGCTATGCCGACCGAGCGCGGGTTCGGTCGGAGGGCGGCGGTGATGGTGGCGTGCTCGGACCGGCGCAGGACTCAGGAGAAGACGGGGACATCGAGAGGGGGGAGAGCAGCACTACCGCCAGCATCGATAGCAGCAGCAGCAACAACAACAACAACAGCAGCAGCAGCAGCAGCGACGGGGGAGGTGACGACGATGGCGACGGCGATGGGATGATCCCCTTCTTCGCCAGGGCGTTCCCATCACCCCTCGCCAGGCCCCCCCAGCCAGTGGTGCACATCTTCGCCCCTTACTCCCCTCCCGAGGTGGTCCACACCAAGGTCTCGACCAACGCGGAGGTGAGCAGGCGGATCCTGGCCCCGCTTTGCCGGAGCGATCTCCTGGGCGCCGGCAGAGGGCAGCGCGGCGCTAGCGGTAGTCGAAGCAGAAGAGGTGGCGCCGCAACGACCGCGACCGACCCATCACTCTTGCCGCCTCCGCAGCCGCAGCAGCAGCGGGGGTCCGGAGGGTGGGTGTACATCTTCACCCTGCCGCCAGACGCGGCCGTCTGCCCGCCCGCGACGCACGTCAAGATCGGTTTCACGGCCAGGGCGGCCGTGGCGGCGAGGATGGCCGAGATCGCGGCCCGGTGCGGGTACCGGCCGCGTGTGCTGCTCAGCCTCGAGACGCGCTGGCCGCGCAAGGTGGAGGGCCTGGTGCATGCACACCTGCGGTCGCGGAGGAGGAGGAGCGGCGGGGGTGATGGTGATGGTGATGGTGGTGGTGAGGCCGGCTGCCCCGGCTGCGGGAGGACGCATGTTGAGTGGTTCGAGGTGCAGCCTGAGGAGGCAGCCAGTGTGGTGAGGCTCTGGGCTGGCTGGGTTGCTGGCAATAGTGGTGGCAGTGATGGTGTTGATGGTGACGGGGGTGGCTGCTATGATGAGGAGGGAAGACTGAGGGATAGGTGGAGGAATAGGCTGCAAGGGGTCAGGCTGGATGAAGAGGGGTGCTGGGAGAGGTTTGTTGGGCTTGGGCCATGAGTTGTCGGGCAGACCGGAGATATGTCCATAAGTTGACATCTTCCATGATTGGGAAGATCACCATTCAAATCTTCTTGCCCTATCCCTATCATAAGCACCCACATGCATATAGAGCCGGGTCCGAAGAGAGAGCTCTAGGCTGAAGCTCCTGATGAAAGGGAATGGCAGTTTGTCACCCCGTGCCCTTAGAGCTCCAGTTCCAGCGCGCTGCGATTGGTTCCACATGACTGTTTCACACACACTGTCATTCTCGCAAACAGAAAACATGGGTCAAGGACTGACTGAATAAGAACAGATGGGCAGAAGGCCGTGGGTCATGGGCGGTTGGTATTGGGCAGGTCCGTTTAGTTTCGGTGAGTCGAATGCTCCCCACCACATGCTGTGTGAGTGACGAGAGTGTGTGTTGCAGGATGGGAGAAGTGATGCACCGGCTTGCCCACTGACTTCAGTGCAAGACTCAGGACAACTAAGAATGTATCAACTGTTGACAGCGGTAAAGTTCAACAAAACTTGCAGAGGCCGTGCGTCAGCGCCAGGCGAATGCAACGAATAGACTGGCGTACATCACAAGGTTTATTTGACAAGGGCGCCCAACCAACAGATACATGCGTGGAAAGGCGATCGTGACAGCCGACGGAGTGTTGTGAGTCGAGACTCAAGAGCTTCTTGAATTAGGTGCATCCAAAATATCGGAAACGACGGGGTGCGTCATTGGGGGCGCTCAGACATGAGGAGCAAGGGCTCGAGCTGGCTGGGTGGCCCGGAGTAGATGGGTAAGTAGTGACGTCCCGACTGCAGCGCCATACCCGTTAATGATTGTGCCGCTGCGAGCAAAGTGGAGGAGACAGAAGGAATAACCATAAAAATAGTCGACAGCTTAGCGTCTGTGGTGCGTGGGGACCACTAGCAGCCTCCACGGGGAGCTGCTGATTCCAAGAGACCTGCCGGGCGCTTCGGCCCAGGCAATGTAGACTGAGCGGCCAGTTTCCAGCATGGGGAGGATGTGTCGGGCCCGTCCCGTTCCCCAAGATGGAACGCATTTGAAGATCCTTCGATATTTTCTTCCCGTGGAAGAAGGCCTAGGCCCATGGCTCTTGGGCCCATGGCTCATGGCTTATGGCTCATGGCTCATGGCTCAGGCTACCAGCCCAGACACGTCTCAAAAAAGGCTGCGTCGACCGATTCAGAATCTCAAATTCCAAGTTTCAAGTGAGGGCGAGTCTCCCTCACCTTGATCCCAGCTTTGTGGCCCTTTGACAGCACTCACAAGCAACTCTGATGAGATGGCTTTCGAGATCTGCCGCAAAGTCTAAGTCACCTCAGGCTGTCATCTTGTGATGTCAGTGAGAAAAGCCAGTGGGGCAGTATGGCGGGCTATGGGTATATAGAATTAAGCAGCAGTTGTCCGTCTCCCTCCTCTTCAAAAATCAACATGCCACGACGCATCCCCCAGCACCCCGATGCAGAACTGGTGCTGGTGGCTCTGCTTGCCCAGCACGGTGGCGTCGCGCGGGAAGCTCAGCTCCTCGAACTGGTTCGGGGCCGCCGACGTCTCCACGCCGGCCTCTCTCGCCCTGTACCAGTTCTTGATCCAGTACACCAGGTCGGCAAACCTCGCGAAGCGGCCCTTGTCGGCGGCGCCGCGGTCGCTTTCGGGTACCTCACCGCCCCTCTCGGCGTCGACCTCGCCCGCCTTGAGCAGCTGGCTCGCGAGCCCGTCCAGGATGGTGGGCAGCGGCAGCGCCTCCCTGGCCCGCCGCAGGTCCCAGCCGGGCGCCTCCAGCAGGAGCAGCCTGGCCGAGGAGACGATGACGTGCATGAGCTCCGCGTTGGAGGGGAGGGAGCAGAAGAGGTGCGTCTCCTGGGTCGCGGAGAGGACGATGGAGAAGTACGACTTGGCCGCCTCGAGGCAGGAGAGGAGTCTCTGCACGCGGCGGGAGGGCTGAGGCTGCGTCTCGCCCTCTGCTTCTGCCGTGGCGGGGACGGTCGTGGGGTCGGCGATGCGCATGGCGGTCTCGTAGATCCGGACGAGCACGTGGTTGTACTTCATACAGAAGGCCGCTAGGCTCTGTGAGCTGGACGAGGCGGCCTCTCGCCGCCGCCGCTGCTGCTGTTGCTGCTGGCTGATCGTCCGGTGCTGGCCGGGACCGTGCGCCCCAATAAGTGCGTTATAAGACGGTCGGTCCACCGCGCCGGCGATCCCGTCCAGCCGTGCTCGGAGGGCCTTCATCTGCTCGCTGGCGAGCTCGGCCAGCAACGAGTTGTCCGAGAACCTTCGGTCATGGTTCCTGCCGAAGATGTCGAGGACCTCGTCCACCATCTGCTGGAGGCGGACCATCTTGACCAGATTCCGGTCCAACTCCAGGAGGCCGCCCCGGTGCAGGCTATCGCAAGCGGCGTCCACCTGGGCGCCCCTGAGCGAGTCGTTGGGCCGCCCGAACTGAGCCGCATTGACGGACGCGAGGTAGTAGCACCCCAGGAAGGCGCGCTGCTGCCGGAGGGTATGTGGGTGAGGGGGGCCGTCCTGCTGGGGCCTGTCCTTGCCGCCGTATGGCGACCGGACCTTGGTGATGCTGAGGTTGTGGGCGTACCCAACGGCCAGGTGGATGAGGTGTGTCGGGCTCCTGTCTAGGTAGAATTGCGGTTCGCACCTGAAGATGAAAAGATGTTGGCTTTAAGTTGGCTCTCTTGCTGGACAAAAAGGGATGAACGGGGGAATAAAGATTGACTTACCAAGCAATGAGCACGAGGAGTCCCTGCAGCAGATCAAACTTCCTCTCCTCCGAGACGAGCAGGTTCGTGCCCAGATACGCCATGGCGTTTGTCTTGAGGGACGTGCGCTTCTCCATCGGCAGCCGTCCCGCGGCGACCACGACTGTTCGAAAAAGAAAGCGGCACCTCAGCCACAGCTCTTGGGCAGTCAGCTGGGGCTCCAGCGGGACGAATGGGAAGTGCGGCATGAAGTTCTGCTTGTAGTCCGCCACCGCCAGCTCGGCCTGTTGCCACGTGATGCCGTAGCCCGGGTCCGGAGACAGAGCTGGGGCAGCTTCATGGGCTACAACGGGGCGCCGGGACGACTGCTCAGGAGGGGGACGGAATCTCGCTGGCGGGCCTGGCGGGTCTGGCGGCGCGGGCACAGTCGCAGTCGCAGAAGACGGACCCCCGCTGGAAGGCCCAGGCGCAGGGCCGTCCACTACATGGACAGGGTTCGAGGGCGTCGCGCCCGCCGGAGCAGGCTGCGAGCTTGAACCAGGTGCTGAGGCGTTCGTCTTGATTCTCCACGCTCTCCTTAGGGCCCTGCCCGGCTGCGGAACGCAGTCGATTTTCTGTTTATGGCACCTGTGACGGTTTGTTAGCATTTTTTCACGGGAGTTATTATCAGTCGTGAGGGGGTCCTCACCTATCGCAGTGCTTGCCGATGTTCTCGGCTTGGAAGACGCATTTCGCTTTCCCCTCGGCACAGGCTTTACACGACCGCGGTCGCCTGGGTGGGCTGGGCGGACGCCCATATGGGTGGTAGCCGGCGCCATTCATCGTGTAGTGGACGGCGGTGCCTCGTCCGTAGCTTATGGTGTTCCCAATGTAATGCCCACTTGAGGGTTAACCGAGGCAATGATAACTGGCGACTCGTTCTCGATCCGATGCGACGGCATATGCCGCCGAGCCCGGAGGAGTAGCTATGGTCAGGTGAAGCCGAGGACACCGACTTTCTATTTATCTCGTCGTCGAGGTTGGTCCATCTGACTGCCTCGATGAGATCTGATGAGTGTGACAGTCACAATGAAGCACTTGTTGCTTCGAGACTAGACGTCGGATGAGGCATCGATTGATTGTTCTCATTCTTCTTTTGCTTCTGGTTGCTGAACTGTTGTGAACGCGTGTGTCGTTGGTTGTCGCCTTGGGGATCAGGGGCCAGATGGGGAGTGGAACTGGTGGGTTATCAAGGGACAACCATTGAGACTAAGGAGGGACGGTTCTAGGTTAGATTGGCCAATGGGATAGATCCCAGGCGGGATAAGCGGGGCATCGATGACTTCCCTCCTTCGTACTCTTATCCCGGGATATCGCAGAGTAGCTCTACTATAACTTTCGTCAGGTGGTGTCAGTAATGAGGGGCTGAATCTCATCGTCCTCTCATTTTCTGTGCATAGTCTCCTCCCCTGGGATTTGGGAGGCTCCAGGGGGCATCTTTAACTTTTCCCGAAAGCTTGTTTAAAATATGGCTGTTGGTCTTTCGGATTCAAACTACGGAGGACCCTACCAAAAGTGCTCACCACTTTAGAATTAGACCGGTAGATTATAGTACGAAACCTTCTTCCCACTGCTCTCAGGACCGCTATTATTTCAGTGGTTACCTAGGGCTCATTAGGGCACTGGTCCCCTAACCATGTTGACCGATTAGCGAGATTGAGCGCTATCAGTTAACGAGAGAATCGGGTGCGAGTAACTCTGTAGCACTGTATACAAAGTTACTTCACTAGAGTCCTCACACTGATATGGACACTAGTTGTAAGATAAGGTGTCAAAACTTCAATGATATCCGCGATATCCTTTGAGTGGTTTTTCCGACGGAATACCGAACTAACGAGCTATTTCTTTCCTCACTCTGCTTCCCAATAAGGGACTGGAACATGAAGCTTGGGCCACAGGCAGTTGACGTGCTCTGGTTGCTTGGAGACACGACCCACTTTTGCGCTCCCCTGACAGTTTAGAAATGTCCGAATCTTTGGGATTCAAACCTGTGCCATTTTATGCCTAAAAATCACTCCCTGAGCGTCCTTTTCATCTGCCTTTTTGTCCTTGTCCACTTCGGGTGTGGTTCCTGCAGTCTTTCTTGATCTAATTCTATAATATCCGAAGAAGTTGCATGTCTGGCAGTGCCACAAAGGTTGCGAATCTCAACATCTCTCCAGCGTCAAAGTTTGAAGCTTGGGAAGCTTCTCCGGTTCTCAGACCAACAAGCAGTTCATCGGCAATCAGCATTGTTGCACCCCGAGGCACCACTTCACACGGAGCCAACTCCTTTTTGTATTTCAGAGCAGACAGGAGAAGGGGAGTAAATATAATGGCTGCACCGGCAACTCTCAAGACCGCCATCCATAGCGGCAGCCCCAAAGCCACGGCGGTGATAATCCCCTCTAAGCCCACACCGCTTGAGGCATCGTACGAGGCCCTGGTCCGGGAGGTGTCCTCCTTCCAGGCGAAGCTCGCGGCCGTGGGCATCGCGGCTGGCTCGCCCGTGTCCATCGCCACCGTCAACTCGTACGAGTTCATCGTCTCCTTCCTCGCCGCCTCGTGGCAGCGTGGGATCGCAGCCCCACTGAACCCGGCCTACAAGCAGGCCGAGTTCGAGTTCTACATCGAGGACGTCAAGTCCGCGATTGTGCTTGTCCCCCGCGGGGCTTTCGCTGCCGGAAGTCCCGCAGTGAAGGCCGCCAAGAGGTTCAACGCTGCGGTGGCTGAGTGTTACTGGGATGAGCCTAAGGGGGAGGTCGCTCTCGATGTCAAGGACCTGGGCATGCTGAATGGTAGTGGTGCTCAGAAACTCCTGGAGCCGCAGCCCGATGATGTTGCTCTGGTGCTGCATACAAGGTGTGTGATATCGCTCTCACCACGCTGTGCATCTAAGGCATTGCTTGATACTAACTGGAGCAAACCGGATGTAGCGGCACCACATCAAGACCTAAAGTGGTACGTTGAATATATATATGGAGAACGGAGCATACAGTACAGACTATCTGCCTCCTGGTCCATTCTTGGCGAGAACAGCCAACTAATAGGAGAATCACCACTCTAGGTGCCTTTAACCCACCGTAATCTGACCAAGACGATGAGTAAGTTGTGTCTCTAGTCAAAGGGAAAGAATGCAAAAAAAAAAAAAAAAAAAAAAAAAAAAAAAAAAAAAAAAAAAAAAAAAAAAAAAAAAAAAAAAAAAAAAAAAAAAAAAAAAAAAAAAAAAAAAAAAAAAAAAAAAAAAAAAAAAAAAAAAAAAAAAAAAAAAAAAAAAAAAAAAAAAAAAAAAAAAAAAAAAAAAAAAAAAAAAAAAAAAAAAAAAAAAAAAAAAAAAAAAAAAAAAAAAAAAAAAAAAAAAAAAAAAAAAAAAAAAAAAAAAAAAAAAAAAAAAAAAAAAAAAAAAAAAAAAAAAAAAAAAAAAAAAAAAAAAAAAAAAAAAAAAAAAAAAAAAAAAAAAAAAAAAAAAAAAAAAAAAAAAAAAAAAAAAAAAAAAAAAAAAAAAAAAAAAAAAAAAAAAAAAAAAAAAAAAAAAAAAAAAAAAAAAAAAAAAAAAAAAAAAAAAAAAAAAAAAAAAAAAAAAAAAAAAAAAAAAAAAAAAAAAAAAAAAAAAAAAAAAAAAAAAAAAAAAAAAAAAAAAAAAAAAAAAAAAAAAAAAAAAAAAAAAAAAAAAAAAAAAAAAAAAAAAAAAAAAAAAAAAAAAAAAAAAAAAAAAAAGGAAGGTCACGAACGAACCTCTTGGGGTCAAAGCCGACCGACACTGACAACCAACAACCCCACCCCAGGCAACATCAAGAACACCTACGCCCTCACCCCAAGCGACCGTACCATGCTCGTGATGCCCCTCTTCCACGTGCACGGCCTCCTCTGCGGGCTTCTGGCCCCGCTCCACACGGGCGGCTCCATGGTGGTGCCGGCCAAGTTTTCGGCCTCGGAGTTCTGGTCCGACTTCACCGCCCACGGCGCCAACTGGTACACGGCGGTGCCCACGATCCACCAGATCCTGCTCAAGGGGCCCGCCCCCGTCCCGCTCCCCAGGATCCGGTTCATCCGGTCCTGCTCCTCCCCGCTCTCGCCGACGGTGTTCGCCCAGCTGGAGGAGCGGTTCGGCGCCCCGGTCCTCGAGGCCTACGCCATGACGGAGGCGGCGCACCAGATGACGTCGAACCCGCTCCCGCAGGACGGGAGGCGCAAGCCGGGCAGTGTCGGCCTCGGCCAGGGCGTCGAGGTGAGGATCCTAGACGCCGTCGGGGACGAGGTCCCCCAGGGCGTCGAGGGCGAGATCTGCATCAGGGGCGACAACGTGACCAAGGGCTACCTCAACAACCCCGAGGCCAACAGGGGCGCCTTCGCCAAGGGCGGCTTCTTCCGCACCGGCGACCAGGGCAGGAAGGACGAGGACGGGTACGTGGTCATCACGGGCCGTATCAAGGAGCTCATCAACAAGGGCGGCGAGAAGATCAGCCCCATCGAGCTGGACAACGTCCTGGCCCGTCACCCGTCCGTGTCTGAGGCCGTCAGCTTCGCCGTGCCGGACGAGCTGTTCGGGCAAGACATCGGGGTGGCCATCGTGCTGAAGCCCGGGGCGGAGCTCGGCGAAGATGAGCTGAAGGGGTGGGTTGGGGAGAAAATGGTCAAGTTTAAGGTGCCGAAGAAGGTGTGTCATTTGTCTCCCTTCTCTCATGTCATTCTCTTTATTTCTTCATCCCTACCTAAGTAGGTATGTTGTCTGCTGAAGGAGATCTGCTGACAACAAGGAATTTTCATTGCAGGTCTACTTCACAGAGATCATGCCGAAGACGGCAACCGGTAAGATCCAGCGGCGCATCGTAGCGGAGACGATGCAGAAGCAGGAGACACCCAAGGCAAAGTTGTAGATGGAACACTAGATGGGACGCACTGGTAGATGTAGACATGGATAGACATGGGATAGACAGACAAGGTGCATTTGTGTGTTTGCCTGCCGTAGATCCAGGTGGGCGTCTGGGCATTTTAGATTCTGTGCGCCAGATAGACTGTAAACAAAGCGGAACATCAGAATAAAGAAGAAAAGAATGGGTGGTATCAAATGAATCCGAAAGATGCAACATCAAACATCAGACTGTTCAAGGATATTAAACAGCAAAAGCGAAGGTTTGTGGAGACGTGAAACAGCGCGAGGGTCAGAATAGAAAGAGGTCTGGGGCCACCTGAGACTGTGGATCCCGATACATACCTTAGGCATTCGTGAGGCGTGTAACTCCCTAAGATATCATCACGCAAGTGGAGAGCCACCTATGGCCCAGGAGGCGGCACGAACTTCATTCAATACAACGAGCATGAATATGGCCAAACAAAGTTATTCAAGCCCTGCATGCGGGAAATCGTGAAAAGCTGTGTCATATCCAGTAGATTAGGTGGGAAACCACCGCCTCACAGTCGAAGGGGCCAGGCAGGCGTGCCCCTTTTGATCAGGTGTGTGGCGGGCCGAGTGATAGGTATGCGGACTAAATACAGGGCCAACCAGTGAGCCTGGTCCGGTCCAAGAACCAGACCCATAGAAACCAACCCTTTCCCCCTCACGCCAAACCCGGTCATAATCATGAATGGTAGCTCATCTGCAAGGGAATGACATCCAGACCCCTGTGAGTAAACTGTCAAGTCTGTCAGATCCTCTATGGGATGACGGGTGCACATCTTTTTTCAGAGATGGGAAAGAAAGAAATGGATGGACAAAATGTGATTCGTAGAAGGAGAGATGCCAAAAAAAAACAACGAAATTGGGTATATCGCTGGGTATCCAAAATGAGATTCCGTTGAAGTGGCCGGTTGAAAAGAAGATTCCGGATTGTGTGCTTCGGGTGCATATTAAAATCCAATATAAAAAGAAAACCCAAAAGAAGTCAAAACAATCAAAAACAAAAAGAGTGCAAAAGAATATGTCCGACCGCAGATTCAGTCGTGGGATGTTGCGATTGGTGCTGAAAAGGGGGGATTGGCAGAGTCGGGGGTTAACAAGTAGCAAGGGTAAAACCCTCTCACATCATGCCGAGCCTCGTCATACGCTTCTCCATCCTGGGGGCTCGAGGAGCAAGCCTGTTGCCGCTCGGAAGGCCGAAGGGCCTCCCAGGCAGGCCGTTTGGCGTCCCCGACAGACCTCCAGGGCGGCCGGCGGGGAAGCCCTTTGGCCCGCCGGGGAGTCCGTTCGGCGCCCCAGGCAGTCCAACTCCCGGACCCCTCCTGGCACCACCGCCGGGGCCTAGGTTGCTGGGTGTGGGGGACCTGCTGGGGTTCCCTCCCATCATGAAAGGCGGCGGCTGCTGCTGTTGTTGCTGTTGCTGCTGCTGCTGCTGGACCCGTCGGAAGGCGTCCTTCTCACAGTATCGCTTGCCGTTGACGTCAAAGTAGCCGTCACTCAGGACCTGGCCGCAGTCGGCACATCGGAAGCAGCGCGGGTGGTACTTCTGGTCATTCTCGTCGGCCAGGTACTGGCCCTCAATGCCCAAGCCGCAGCTGCCGCACAGGCTGCCGTTGACCTCGTGGTAGTGCTGCTCGCAGTACGGCTTGTCGTCATGGACGTAGAAGGTCGAGGACGGGAAAGGGTCGCCGCAGGTGGTGCACACAAAGCATGCCTTGTGGTACCTGCCCGTCAGCCGACCGTCGGCGCTGGAGATGCTCTTGCCCGTGATTGTCTCCCCGCAGGCCTTGCAGTTGCCCCGGCTGGTCGGGGGGGGATCTCTCCCCCTCGAGCCTGTCCGGGAGGCCGTACGCGAGCCCACACGCCGTCGATCTGGCGACGCATACCTGGGTGAAGGGGGCTCCCGCTCGAATGGGTCACGGCTTCCGCCTCTGCTACCCGATGAAAGCCCTCTCTCCATGGGAGCGTCCCATGACGGCGAGGCCAGTGGAGAGCGTGATCGGGACTGGCTCCGCGAGTTCTGCCGCGCTGGTTCAGAGCGTTTCTCAGGCTGCTGAGGGCGTGAGCGCAGGCTCCGCAACGAGCCGCTTGCCTTGTCAAACGGCGGTGGCTGAGGCGGAACATTGGGGAGGTCCCTGTCCCTGGTGGTGTCCACGATGTCGTTGGTGTCGTTGGTGTCCCTAGCACGCAAATCACCCATCGAAGACTGCAGATCGGACATCACATTGTCAAAGCTTGACGTGCCCGACGGGTTCCTCTCATTTCGGGACCGGACCGATCGCGGCGGGCTCGACTGGGAGCTCGACTGGCTCAGTTGACTGGGCCGGCTGGAGAACGATGCGCTTGACGACATGGACGGGTTCGGGCTGTGGTATGGGTTTCCGATGCCGAACTCGTTGGCCAAGTTGATGGCAGGGACGTTCCCATCCCGGGTCTGGGGCCTGTTGACGAGGCTCTTTCGCGGCGGTGGAGGCCTGGACGTATCGGGCCCCATGGATGGTCTCCTCAGCTCTCTGCCCGCCCCCATCCCCATCCG
Organism: Pseudohalonectria lignicola; assembly: GCA_003049395.1. Classification (NCBI taxonomy): domain Eukaryota; kingdom Fungi; phylum Ascomycota; class Sordariomycetes; order Magnaporthales; family Ophioceraceae; genus Pseudohalonectria; species Pseudohalonectria lignicola. The sequence goes on along the minus strand of PYSP01000090.1, from coordinate 55,997 downwards.
GCCGTTCATGTCATTTGACGGCCTCCGCATCCTCTCCCCAACCATATCGTTGGATGGCCTCCTCAGCCTGTCTGGCCGAGGCCCCGGTGCAGAGGGTGTCCGTAGAGGCGCCTCGACGGCCTCATTTTCCCTGGGGAAAGTGCCGGCTCGGTTGCTTGCGCTCAAGGGCTCTGGCTCGAAATCATCCCGTACCCTCTCCGGTGGGCCAAAGCCGCCATAACCGTTTTTCCTCTGGAATTTTGGCTGTGTGGATTGGGCCGGCTGGGCCGGCTGAGTGGGCCCATAACTCGTGTTGGAAGAGGTGGAGGACGTCTGCGGCCAATCCTCTCCATAAGGGTTCATTTGCGCGTCCCTGTCCCCATCGTCAGACAGCCCCTGATCGCTAGTCCTGGTGTCGCGAGCAAACGCGTTCCTAGCACTGGGCCTCCTGTTCGTCTCGAAAGGCCCTGGCGCAATTGTGTTCATCCGCTGGAGGAAGTTGGGAGCTTGCTTTTTGGGTGAAGGGTTAGGGTACATCTGGTCATCAAACCCGTCCAAACCTCCATAGCCACCAGGTCGTCGTGCCTGAGGAGGAGTTGAATCGTATTCGTTCGCTATCTTAGGCGCGAAATAGTCATCGGACCGTCCGCTGCCAGAGCGCCCATTTGGGGTCATGGGCGAGACGCTCCTCGACGCCGTCCCGCTAGAGTTGCTGACAGGCGTCAATTGTCCTGCCCTATAGTATGTTCGGTCTGTGGCCCAAGTCAGTTCCTTCAGATCATCATCATCGTCTCTAGGCAGGCAGGCTACCGAGGCTCTTGGCCGAGGCCGGCGGGGGGAAATGAGAGCATACTGGCTGCTAATGTGTCCACTTTGGGTGGTGGTGGCACACGTCCTATCCTTTCGTGAACTGCCTTGTTAAAGGGCATAAAGGTGTCCAACTTTTCTGGTGGAGGAGACGCTGAGAAGATATGTTTATTAGCTTGGTTTGCTTATCCCGTCTGGCCTGTCCGGCCTGCCTGCGGACAGCGAGAAGAGGAGAACAGGGACATACGTTGAGAAGTTCCTGCTGTCCCGCAGATGTGGTCTCCCATCATGGAGATTTCGATCTGGTTCCCACACGACGAACATTTGATCGTCGGCAGGAAGCTCGACTGCCTTCCGAGTCCTGACATGTTGCACAAGTTGAATCCCGTTTGAGGACCATATGTTGTGACCTTTCAACTCTGGCTATGAGATTCGAGGTGATGTCGTCCACATTCGGTCGAACATGGGGAGGAAATCTCCTGTCTTTTGTCCCACACTGGAAGAAGACGAGACAATGGCGGCGGACGCTAGCAAGAGGTCTAGGCCTCCTTAGTTGCTGCTGCTGCTGGATGACAACTTCTGGTGGTTTTGACTGGAAGGTTTGAGGTGTTGGTCTCGTGGGTTTTGCTGACGACAGAGGAAGGGGATGATGGTGTTTAGACTACTCTGAAATACCGAGTATGTATGACTGTAGGCCAGATACTTCCGTATGGGACAGCGAGATGTGGCGAGAAAAAGAAAACGGGAGAAACCTTAACGGTCCACCGGGAGACGTCAATGTCGTTATGAGTCCAGGGTGGTGGTTGTTTTGAACGAAGAACTGTGGGTTGGGAAACAAGATCGGAGGGAGGGATAGAATCTTGGGGAGAGATGTTGTGGTGCCTGGACGGCCTGCGGAGGAGGCCCGTATGACTGAGCTGGCTGTTGCGACTGGTGTCTCGGATGTGAAGGGGTTGTCCTTGAACTATGGACTGGCGATCGATGGTGCGGGTGTTGTTGTGTGGTGTCTCTTTCCACTCGTATGTGTGTGGGAGGAGAAGAGAAAGAAGGACAATGGTCCTCCTGGTCCACAGTCGGAGAGCGGTAAGAGGGTAGCAGCTGGCAGCTTGCCTGCCCCGATCCTTGTTCCTTGTCCCTTGTTCTCTATCCCTTGTGCCTTGGCCCCGACTCTCTTTACCCTTGTCACTGGGTGGGAATTCTCGTTCACGGTGTGGATCTTGAGTGGTAAGGAATGCGGAGAGTGCCTGACTGGCCCTGGCCTGGAGCCCTGGACAGGGAGACCCCCAAATGAATGATGGGTAGGTACAGAGACTCTGTTTATTGCTGACGCTGCAAATGCTCCGATGCTAGAAAAGAGTGACTGAGCATGGCCCACAAGGTCAGTTGCTGAGGAAGATGACTCGAGCAGAATTGATGTGCTGAAGAAAGAGAAAAGCGTAAGTTGGGATCATGGAGAGGCAATCCATAGTAGTATGAGTAGGTATTGCAGGTACGTCAGGCCTGGTACCTACAGGTAATGAGTGTAGTACACAGTACACTATCGAGTGGGCACGGTTGTTCGCGTTGTTGGCGGTCAAGAGGTCAACCTAGCGGCCCAGGGTCCCCTTTTTCTTTTGTGCAGATTCCACGTCCTTGCAAACCTAGCCCATGCAGGTGTCCTTGCAGATGTCCTTGCAGATGTCCTTGCACACCTGCAGCACACCAAACCCGCTAAACCCGCTACGTCGAAACCTGGTGTCGGTGTGGGTGGTCGAAGAACGCTTGTGGAGGACAAGTTCGGGAGGTCCTTGTTCCCTTGCAGTCGGGCTAGGCTAGATTTCGACACCAGCTCCTCGTGGCCAGATGCAGCCGGTTGGCGATCAAACAGTGTCAAGAGGAGGGGAAATGGGCCACAAACGAGTTCTGGATGTCGGGCTCGCCTTTAGATCAAACCCATGCTGTTTTGTCGTGCCTGTATCGAGAGTTCTTGACTCTCGAGTTTGGGAAGATATGGGAAGGAAGGGTGGAGAGCACAAGGCTTCGCTGGAAATAATATGAGGCCGGCCTTGTCAGCTCAGTGCGATCCTGAAGTGTTTGACTGGTCGCAATTGCAACTGAAACCTAGTGATGCGACTCAGTACAGCAAAGATATCAGTGGTACGGATTACTCGTAATCAAGAGATTGCAAACAACGGTTCCATCAAGGCAAGGAGTCCTCTTTCAGAGCACATTTCGCATCATAAGGAGACACGAAGATAGGAGCGTAGGACAAGGGAAACCCAAGAGAAGTTCGAGGCGGTTTCTGGTTCTTGAAATTGCCAGCATCAAACCCCGTCAAAGGGCGCGACTCTTCATATCGGCAATATCTAGGTAGGTAGTACTCCGTAAGTGAAGAAATGCTGAATTGCCGCATGTAGCATTGTCGGGCAAGCCAGGCAGTTGCCCCTTTTCTGGAGTATTTCAAGATGCGGATCCGTTCACAATTCACTTCATATTAGACTGTTGCTGCTAGCGCGAACGGTTTCGGCGGGTACCTTGCAGCAAGACAGTGGATGCCGGCCGGACTGCCCAGCCAGCCACTGCCTGAGCGACGCCTATATGGATTTGATCAACGTCTTTCAACCGCCAGTGTGAATGTGGTGCAATGCAAAGAGTGGCCTGTCGTTACTAGCGCTGAAGCCGGCGCACGCCAACCACGCCGCCATGCTGCCAACAGCCGCATCTGGGTCCCTCACAATTTCGCATCATGACACAAACGCTGAATGCAATCGGACTCATTGACACGAACCAACCCATCTGCCAGACTAACCAGATAGCCAGACCTACCTCTACCCCCTTTCCGGAATTTTACCAGCCCCTTTGCTCTCTAGGTAATTCCCTCCCGATATCAGCCTTAAGCCGGCACCGTCGGCTCCGTCGCGGGCTTGAACGCCAACAATGCCATCCCCTCGTGGTTACTGGTCACAGAAAGATGAGGCCCATCACAAGCTGCAGAGGCCAATTTCTGCAGAAATCCGGCTGTTTCTGCCACAATGGCCGTTACCAACCACCTAGCTTCGGTGCCCCCCAAGAGCTTCTCGTTTATCTGACGCATGACCGCTCGTCGTTTTGGATAACGGCTAGTTTCTTTCGGCTGTTCCCCTCATGTTTGCACAAAAAGCCGTAAGATTATTCCCACACCTGAAGCACCCAATGATTCGGCCAGACAACCCTAGCAAGCCCAGCTGCTGTTTCCGTTTCCGGTCGCCATGCGGCTAGTGGCTTGCCCTGAAGTTGCCCTCCACTCCTCCAGCGAGACCTGCTGAGGTGGAACCGCTCGAATCGGGCCTAGGCAGCTATCAGCACGATGCGTTCTTTTCCCGATCCAGCTTTTCCTTAGCTCATGTTCCTTCCTCATGAGCAAGCCCTCATCTGTCAAAATAGTGTTGCAGCCATCTTCTTGACCTTCCTTCAACTAGCGAAACCTTCCCCTTCTAGTGACGATCGTCAGTCGCTTCGCTGTGGCGTTGAAAATGGATTAACGGCGTAATTGCGCCAGATTAGCAAAGTCGACTAGATATTCGTACCCACATGTGTTTTCTTTTTTGTTGATGTGCAGGTGCCCATTGGATGGTCTTGGGACGTTCTGGGATGACCTCAATCCGCAATCCCGCATCTAGGAGAGTATCGGGAGAGCAATTGGATCTCGCGAGACCAGAGACGCAGCGCGCGGCAGATGACACCCAGATGATGCCAGATGCGAAAAGGCCCGTTTTCCATATCCATCTCTGGCAGCCTAGACAGTCAATTTCCCACGCTGTTGCACCGCGATGGTTGCGGCAACGACGGCCTCAGCTTTCCTCTCAGCTTCCGTTGCCTCTCTTGTTGCTCATCTTAATAGCTTGGGTCGTTCAAGTGCTTGCATCCAATACAACCCCTTCTCGATCCTCCGTCTGTAACCCCTCTCTCACCATCTCGGCCACCCGCTAGGGCTGGCCTCTACGAAATAGCCGCCGATGTTGTGCGGGGTGTCATTTGTTTTTCTGGCTAGCAACAACTAGCAGCAAGTCGTAGTCCCGTGAGCCAGCTTGCCTGTTTCAAGTAACCATCCATCACAACTTGCCAGTCCCTTCATCCATCATCCATCGAAGCGAGAACTCCGCGACTAAGTTAGTTGTGGCAGTTGTTCAATGTTGTCACACTCGTCGCAGAGGCTGTCAACTACCTCAAAAGCATTGGGCACGGCGCGAGCCAATGAGTTGGACCAAGGCATCGCGCCGTGTCTATGGAGCGGGGCATTCCAGATCCGAGTCATCGTGTCCCATATGTCTGGACGATGCGGCGGTTACGGGGCTTTGCGACGGGTAACTTCAGCTCCGAGCCTCTGACAAAAAGTGGTTGAAAAGGCATTCAACCGTCACCTGCTGCTGCAGCTGGGCCGCCCTGGCCAAGCCGTCTGCATTCCCGAGAGAGGATCCGTAGTCTTACGTCTGCAATACTAACAATAGCACAGTCTACACAACCCTGCGTACAGGCGTTTCTCGAGGAACAGAGAAGAGCTCCTCGCCTTTCGAACGCCCAAAGAACTTCCCGGTCTTGTTGCCGATTCAGATGTTCCAACCATCTCGTTATGCATAGAGCGCAAAGGGTCCAACAGCCGAGTGACGTTTTTAAAGTTGACATGACGATCATCAGCTCGACTATCGCTAGCATTGAAGTCAAATTGAACCATGATTGAAGATCTTGATCACCCCAAGCATCCCAAGGACTCACTCATTGCCCCTGACCGAGCGAGGGATTGTGAGACCCTTCGGGCATCGACAGCGATCAAGGATCTAACATGGTCGGCCGACTTGGCTTCCCCCTGTCTGCTGGCGATGAGCATCTCTATCCGTACCTTTTCAGATTCCAGAAAGATTTGCGAGAAGCCTGTTGTTGCTGAGGTGTCAAGATAATGCCTCGTTTCTTTTTCTCATACCAAAAATAACGAACGTGGATACTCGTTCCCACTGGAAGACTTCCCCTGACACCGCTAGCAGTGGAATCTGACCCTTCTCAGGATGGATCTAGACCACTCGAAACGTGCGCAAACAAGAGCGGCTCCTCACCTCAGCATGTCGCACCTATCGCGCCTAGTATCATCTGAAACCAGAATGCCAGGGCCTGCATGCTTGTGATGCGCATCATACCGGCGGGATACAGGCGAGAGCAGGCAGAACACGCCAAACTCAAGTACACTATCCGTAAAGGAAGGCCCCGGATTTCCAGACTCTCGGTAGCACTGAAGATCATTCTTGCGCAAGAGGAGTTGAGGGGTTCTAGGGATATAATTTTCCGCTCTCCCCTTCAAGCTGCCAGCGGCATTGGCAGATCTCTGTCTCGCCTTGTGGTCTCGCCTTGTCGTGATTTTTGGCGGCACATTGAGCTGAACCAAGGGAGAATTCCATCCTGATCCTCGGCTGCCATGGCCCACCGAGTCCTGAGTTAATGGTGGCTTGGTGAGACGGTAGCCTATCAGGCGCGGGGGTTGTTTAGTTGGTTGGGAAAGCACCGGGTCACTGAGAGAGAAAATTGCCCGACTGGTCTGGTCGTTCAACTGGGCAATTCACAAGATGGAGGAGTGGTTTGGTCTTATCTGCGGCACAGCAACATACTAGCTAGCAGTTGGCACCCTCAAAATAGCACATAACACCTTCCCAGACAATCCACCACTGACACTCTGCAGATGTGACGGGATATCCGGAGGATGAAGCCGCACATTGGACACTCTAAACATGCATCATTGATTAATCACCTGCTGACAATGCCACATATGGTCCTCAAAGTGAAGGGTCCCAACAAGGTCTTACTGCCTACTATGCTGTTGCTTGCTCGATTCGTCACAGCGATACCGTCCGCGAGCATGACATGCTCAGTGGCTTGGTGGCTCGGCGGCTCGGCGGCTCAGTAATGAAGAATGAATGGCCTTCCTGAATGACAAGAGATGGAAGTCGAGAACGAGTCGGCCATACATTTCGCCCGAGTCATGCTGTGGCTTGAAACACGACCCTGCTGGTGGGCAAGACGTTGTCGTGCAACAACACGAAGAACACCGAAAACACCGAGCAACACCCCCCCCCCCCCACACCCCCCAAGGACTTATAAGAATGGAACGGGAGCAAGTTGCCCAACATCGGCTCTCTACAGCCGTTGTCGGGAGGCACCTCCGGAGGTGATCGTCACGGTTCCATGGAGCAGGCGCCTCACACAGTGGAGAAGATGGAGCGCCGACATCGCTCCTGCCCGGGGCCGGAAGTTACGGCTGGCATTGGCATGTGTTGCCTTTGCCCATCCCCCGCCAGACTCCTTCCACACTGCCGTTTTGACCCGATCAGACCGAACAGCCGGTGTGGTCGTACGAGGGAAGCAGGTACGACCACTCGATTGAGTCGGCCTAAGTGATGGAAACCTGACGTGTGCGTGCTGACTGCTGCCAACCTGGCCTCAATACCTTACCTAGAGTGCTTGCAGGTGCTGCAGCGCCCCGGACGGGCAGATACCCTAGGTGTGTTCGGATCTTATGATTCTTGATCTCTCCAATAGCGACGGCCCTCGCCCCTTCCCCCTTCTCCCGTCTCCCTTCAGCTGCACTGTTCTCGTGATGGTGATGTTTGCATCAAATTCTCGCCACACTCTCGCCTCATGCAGATGCTTCAAGCCATGCCGCCCGCCCGCCCCCCTTTGCACCAGCGTCGTCAGCCCAACCTACCTAGGGATAGAGATTCTGGCCATTCTGACCATTTTTACACTCCACTTCGCTGAGGGGTCTTATCTGCCCTGCTAGCTAGTTTGGTTTGGCTCGGCCATGTGGGTTGTACTACGCAGTACGTGGTGGGTTGTACATTGTGTGTTGTGTGCGTTGTGCGTTGTGCGTTGTGGGTTATGGCTGCAGTCTCACCGCCTGTCAACTGTCACTGTGTGTGCTAAGTGTGGATGAACCAGACCCTCCCAGAGACAATCTGTACGCTCCCGCTTCCGTACCGGCCGGTTCGGGTTCTCCCAATTAATGAAGCTAAAAGCGCGAACAGTTTATACCTAAGGTGGCTCGGATGGTTTTGGTTCATAAGATTAGACTTTTCCGATCCTGTGAACACGGTGACTTCCATCCTTACCTTACATACAAAAACTATTTTGATCCTCCCTCAGCCGTCCGCCCGTCTTCTGACCTCCTTAAATTGCCGTGACTTTTCTGGATTCGTGAGAGTTGAGATCGGGTCACACCTTGCAGCAACCAACCACCAACAGCAGCCCAACGGCCCAACGGCCCCTCGTGAACAGTTCGTAGATTGATCGATCGCAGCTCCCGGGCGCGATCCCAAAAGTCGTCAAGACGTTTTCCAATCTTCTCAACTCGTGAGTAGCCTGACAGCGGGCATCCACAGATGGATGCGCAGACCACAGACGCGCGCAGATGCCATCTCTCCGTCTCTCCGACCTTCCGTCTCTCCGACCCTCTGTCACTCCTGGCCATATATAGGGCACCCTCAAGGGAGGGATGCCCAGGATGGGAGCTTCGGTGGTTACTAGTTCTGGTTCACATCAAAAACCCCACGAGAATGGAGAGCCCCTCGCCACTGACCACATCAATACCCCAAATATTAGGCTTCACCACCCCTACGCAGGTGCCCGTTGTTCTGCCGCCTGCGGAAGTTCAGCGGACTCTGTCTTAACCCAGTAACGGCTGTCACTCGCTCCGGAGACAGCTTACCCCCTCACCCCCTCACTCCCTCACCCGCTCATCCTTCATCCTGTTCGGCCTCCCAACCTCCTAGGTACCCTCAAACGTCTTCTCTTGTGCCTTGTCACTTCTCTATAACCCTCGGAGCCCCTGGGTGAACCATGGCACCTCACGCCGAGATGGAGCTGAACACCCTCAACGGGGAGAGCAATGGCAACGGCAACGGCAACGGCATTCACTATGCCTCCACTGCTGAGCCCACGGCTGGCCGGGACACGTTCATCGTCAACTCCCCGAACGTTGTCTACACGGACAGCGAGATCCGCTCCAAGTACACGTACCGCACCACCTCGGTCACGCGGGGCCCGGATGGCAAGTACAACGTGACCCCCAAGGAGACGGTCTACGACTTCAAGGTCGACCGCAAGGTGCCCAAGGTTGGCGTGATGCTCGTCGGATGGGGCGGCAATAACGGCTCGACCATCACTGCTGCGGTCATGGCCAACCGCCGCGGCCTCACGTGGGAGACGCGTGAGGGAACCCAGAAGCCGAACTACTACGGGTCTGTCGTCATGGGGTCCACGATGAAGCTGGGCACCGATGCCAGCACCCTCAAGGACGTCAACATCCCCTTCCATGACGTCCTGCCCATGGTGCACCCGAACGACCTGGTCATTGGTGGCTGGGACATAAGCGGCATGAACCTGTCCGAGGCGATGGACCGGGCCGCTGTGCTTGAGCCCACCCTCAAAGCTCAGGTCCGCAAGGAGATGGCTGCCATGCGCCCTCTGAAGAGCATCTACTACCCAGACTTCATCGCCGCGAACCAGGACACCCGCGCAGACAACACTCTTGAGGGCAGCAAGGCCAGCATAGCTCATGTTGAGCACCTCCGCCATGATATTCGGTGAGTTTATAGACGACTATACGTACCCAGCTGCGTGTCCCTCTTGTTCCTTCAGTATACCCACCACCAATTTTTTCTTTATGGCAACAAGTTCTAGTTCTGACAGACTTTTCCTTCGTAGCAACTTCAAAACTCAGAATGACCTTGACAAGGTCATCGTCCTCTGGACCGCCAATACGGAGCGCTATGCCGAGGAGATCGAAGGGGTCAATGACACTGCAGACAATCTGCTGTGGGCCATTGAGCGTGGGGAAATGGAGGTGTCCCCATCCACGGTCTTCGCCGTGGCCTGCATCCTCGAGGGCGTGCCCTTCATCAACGGCTCGCCGCAGAACACGTTCGTCAAGGGCGCCATCGAGCTGGCCGAGAGGCACAGGACCTTCATCGGGGGCGACGACTTCAAGTCGGGCCAGACCAAGATGAAGTCGGCCCTGGTCGACTTCCTCATCAGCGCGGGGATCAAGCTCACGTCCATCGCCAGCTACAACCACCTGGGCAACAACGACGGCAAGAACCTGAGCTCGTACAAGCAGTTCCGCTCCAAGGAGATCTCCAAGTCCACCGTCGTCGACGACATGGTCGAGGCCAACACGGTCCTGTACAAGGAGGGCGAGCACCCGGACCACACCGTCGTGATCAAGTACATGCCTGCTGTCGGGGATAGCAAGAGGGCGCTGGACGAGTACTACGCAGAGATCTTCATGGGCGGCCACCAGACCATCTCGTGAGTGACAGGCCCAAGCTCCCCACCACACGCAGCCGTATCCACCCCGCACGTTTCCCCCCTCTCTTCCTGCTAACCGCCCCTTCTGGGATACAAAACCTAGTCTGTTCAACGTCTGCGAGGACTCGCTCCTGGCCTCGCCCTTGATCATCGACCTGGTCCTCGTGACTGAGATGATGACGCGCATCCAGTGGAAGACGGGCTCCGAGGACTACAAGAGCTTCCACAGCGTCCTCAGCATCCTCAGCTACATGCTCAAGGCCCCGCTGACCCCGCCCGGGACCCCGGTCGTCAACGCCTTGGCCAAGCAGCGTGCCGCCCTCACCAACATCTTCCGCGCCTGTGTCGGCCTGGACCCGGAGTCGGACATGACGCTTGAGCACAAGCTCTTCTGAGTCCCAATCGAAGGTGAGGAGATTTCGTTGCATTTTTAAGGGGGATTCCATAGGAGTCATCTGTTTTCTGCCGATGCTGATGACGCCAGTTCTCCCAGCTGAGATTTGCTCTCTGCTCTCTGCTCTCTTCCCGATGTGATGAAACTGGGTTGTTCCCGCCATGTACAGGTGTCCTTCACCATAGGATTCATCTTGTGGCTGGCATATCTCGCTCGCCACTTCTATTCTTTTATTTTCGACGAGAATTTTGCTGTCATCACTCTTTTGCGGCAGTCTACACCTTTTGCGCTCCGACGCCATCTGTAAATAAAACAGATATGCATGCATAAATGGAGAAAGAGTTACCTCCAACGTCACTATTACCGCTGCCTTCGTGCCTAGCCCGGGCATTTGGTGAGTGTCCTCCTTAATGATTAGTAATGCGTATAGCCACGTTTGTTTGTGCGGCGACTCGTTGTAACAGCCACAAGGACACCTATTGATGATTTCTGATCTGTTCAAAGATGTTTCTGCCAGGACCAAGTCCTTGTATGTCGAACAGGAAGAATATTGTCATGTCGGTGATGAAAATGTTCTCTCACATTGAAAGCTCGACATTTAGGGTATATATTCATGGCCAGAATGGGTTATTGATGGGGCTGTTCTGCTCTGACTTGATGTGGATTGTTACGCGTCTTCTGGACAGAGGTGGTTTCTTCAACTGTGAAGAAACAAAGCATCACCTTGGTGAAAGATAAGATCCCATACACAGACGACTGCAAGAAAATCCACGAGGCTGTTCAAGAAAGCTTCGAAGTTGGCGGGGACTCTTTGTCACCAACTTCTGAGCGCGCCCTATCGCGGAGGATCTTCCTTAGGATCTTGCCAGACTGTTTGGGTGTTTTGTTGGGTTTTGTTCTTTGAGTCAGTAGCTGGGACAGCAAGGACAAAATGCCTCAAAGAGAGAAACAGTAAGAGGGGAGGAAAAAAATACTTACCGGATTCTTGGGTATCGCGTCGACAAAAACGACCCCGCCCCTGAGCCGCTTGTACCTCGCGACCTTGCCCTCGAACCAGCGGGCGATCTCTCTCGGGTCGGGCCGGGCGGGCAGGCCCGGCGTGGGCACGACGTAGGCGCGGGGCATCTCCTCCCCCTTGACGGTGACGCCGACGACGGCGGCGTCGGCGAGGTCGGCCCGCTCGAGCAGGACGGCCTCGAGCTCGGCGGGCGCGACCTGGTTGCCCTTGACTTTGATGAGCTCCTTCATGCGGTCGACGATGTGGAAGGCGGCGCCGGGCCGGTACTCGCCCTCGACGTAGGCCACGTCGCCCGTCCTGAGCCAGCGGGAGCCGTCGGCCGGGTCCGTCACGACCGTGGCCGCCGTCGCCGACGGGTTGCGCCAGTAGCCCCTCATCATGGTCGGCCCGGAGACCCAGAGCTCGCCGGCCCGGTCGGCCTCGGTGATGAACCTGCCGGACCCGTCCGTCTCGACTAGGCGGGCCGAGCAGTTGGGCATCAGCTCCCCAACCGCCGTGGTGGCGCGCGCCGGCTGGGTCGGGTCCCACGACATGCAGGTGCACGTCACCTCGGTCATGCCCCAGCCCTGGCGGATGGTGACGCCCCCGCCCGGCCAGATCTTCGACTCGGCCTCCTCGGCCGCCTCCCTGCCCAGGGGCGCGGCGCCGCACCCGACCGACTCGACCGAGGAGAGGTCGAACTGGGCCGAGAGCGGGTGCTTGGCTAGCGCCACCACGATGGGCGGCACTAGGGTCAGGAGCGTGATGCGGTGGCGCTGCACGTGCGCCAGCATCTTGGGGAAGTCGAAGGTCGGCATCACGTAGACGGGCACGCCCAGCCGCGGCAGGTTGGCCACGAAGTAGGTCTGCGCGTAGGCGTGGTACAAGGGAAGGAAGCACAGCGCCTTGGCCCGGGCCAGCTTCGCCTCCGCCTCCGGATCCAGCCGCGTGATGAACACGACCCCTTCACCGTTGGCCACGTACGCGCCGTGCGAGATCTCCACGCCCTTGGGCACGCCCGTCGTGCCGGACGAGTAGTTGAGGCAGCACACGGTCGCGAACGGGTCCTCCGCCTCGGCCCAGTCCCAAGCCTCGGCCCTGTCCGGGCTGGCCGAGTGGAGCAGCTCCGCCCAGTGCCGGGTGCCGCCGCCGCCGCCGCCGCCGCTGCCGCTTGATGATGGCGGTGTTGTTTTCGATGTTGTTGTCTTCGTGGTCGTCGTGGTCGTCGAGAAGGCCGGCTTCGCCGCCCGGGCGTCCACTTCCGCCTCGAAGAGGTAGATCCTGTCGCGGGGCATGCCGGCCTCGGCGGCGGCCTCGAGGGCGACGGGCATCCCTTGCGGGGCGGCCAGCAGGAACGACGCGCCGCTGTCCCTCAGCTGGTAGGCGAGCTCGCGCGTCACGAAGCCCGGGTTCGCCCCCGTGAAGACGCCGCCGGCCATCAGGATCCCCAGGAAGACGGCGGGGAACCAGACATTGTTGCCCGAGAAGACGAGGACCCTCTCGCCAGGCTTGAGTCCAGCGGCCTGGAGGCCCAGCGCCACGCGCTTGGCGAGGAGGCGGAAGTCGGACATGGTCAGGTAGTGCGTCTCGGGTCGGTCGGCGTCCATGAGGATTTTGTTGGACGAGAGGGGGCCGCGGGAGGATCCGAAAATCCACTGCTGCAGACTGCAGCGCGGGAGGGGGTTCTCCCAGCGCGATTTGATCGTCATGTTTGCCGCTGTTTGACGGAAGGGATGGGATGGGATGAGACAGGATGGGACAGGATGGGATAGGATTTCCGAAGGCTCCTCGAATTTTCGTTTGGGATTCGTCTCGAGCCAAGCGATTGCCAACGCAGCTTCGGTTTCCCCGACACTGCCGGACGTCGACGAGCAACCCAGGTAGAAGTGTTAGAAGTAAGGGTTATGGCTCCTTTTATCACGCAACGAATTTTCCCCCCAAGTCAAAGGCAGAGAGAGAACCAAGGTAGAGTTTACCAGTGTATGTTGTTCCTCTCTGAAATCGACCACTTGGTGATTGTGACCGACCTGATACAAAGCTCAGCTCCCCCTCATACGCTTCAGAAGTTCAGCCGAGGCAAGTTGGGATGAAATTGCTTAGCGCTAAGCCAATACTCGTATCCGGGGCGTAACCACTGAGCTTTCCATGTCAAAAAGAGGCGCGAAAGTGAAAGCGACAAGCAAGCAGGGATCCAGTTGGGGTTTTTATTCACCCTCTAGTTAGGTGGTCCCTTGGACGATTCGTGAAACCTGCCAGCTACCACTTCACTGATAGAAGGCGGAAGAAGCGAGACCTTGAAGCGAGATCGCCGACCCTGGAGTTTAACTTGTCTTGATGACAGAGGTAGAGTACCTAGGCGAGAGGAACGACAGCAAAGAAAACGAGGCTTTCTATGATGCGAGCAAATGAGACGCCTGCTTCCCCAAAGCCAAGCAGCCAAGGACATTCTTTGCATTTGGAGGAGGTTGGGGGAACAACCCCAGCCTAGGTGAGTGAGAGATATACCATTCCCACCCCACCCCCAGCTAGCCTTTGGGTGGTGGTGGCACTTGGCCCTCTTCGGTCCCTCTCTATCTGGCCACGAGATGGGGCAGGAAAAAGAGAGCAAGGATCCTAAATATGGTGGCTTTCTGGGATGAAGAGGAGGACTAGGAGCTTGGCCTCTCACGGAGACCCCCCGCCTGTGATAAATCTTCCTGTACACCACCAATTGGTCAAATCCGGACATGTTTGGCGAGACATGCGTGGACAGTCGGCCAATTTGGGCCAAGACCACGAATAATAATTGCATAGAGGGCACCTGCTGTTGTTGCTGTTGCTGCCTTGCCAAATCTTGGTACGTAGGTAGGTAGGAAGGGGTGCTACTGCTTCCGGGCGGGCATGCGCTAGCGTGGATGCACAGGCGGACACCTAGTATAGTGGGAACTAACCAGAGGGGAAGGGGCTTGAGTTGAGGGGAAGACCGACTTGCCCTCCTCATCTCTGGGTACCGAGGCACTCGCCCACTTTCCCCTCCTCAAACGTGGAAACCACTAACGACGCAAGGAGCATGGAAGCGTGACTCGAGAGGTATCTAGGTGGGACGGGTATACCTAGGTATGCCGTGCTTGTTTCATGATTCGCAGGTGTGGTATTCAAATCACAGTCGGCTCAGAACTTCAAAAAGATCTCACCTAGCAAACTCGGCAAGCCTGGTTTCGGCTTCACCAGCGTCATCCCCATTTCCGAGCCGTCAGACTCGGTCGCGGCGGGGATCGAGCCCGGCTCGGATGCGCAAAGGTGTAGGAATCGCAGACGATGGGAGCTACCGGGGGCAGTGCCACTATGGCGAGCTAGGTACGCAGTAGGTAGCTCAGTGATTTGCTCTCTGTCCTCCATGCCGATACCAAAGAGCTCATCGTGCTAGCAAGGGATGTTCCTTCTCTGTTCACCATCCTCAGCAAGACGTCCTGAAATCGGTGCTGGTTGGATGAACACGGAGATTCCAAGGCGTCCTTGAACAATTGATGGTGACGATATCACAACAAACAACGGAGCAGTGAACAGCGCACCCCAGATGAGTGCGATGTCCGATGTCTCGGGTCCAGCTCGCGTGTTTGTTCACCCTAATATGCCGCGGGGGCAGATCGTGGCACTTCGAGTTAATATTAGGTCTTGCCGTCTCGGTAGCAACTAGACTAACAACAGGTTGTGGGTGCTTACGTAGAAGTACCGAGTATCGATTTTGATTCATTGTGCGTGAATTGATCCGGCTCCCAGGGCAATGGTAATGGATCCGAGACCCTTTTGGTCAAACACAATGGATCCGCGCCACAGCCAGCGGAAAATTCAGAATCAAGCCTTTTCACCAGGGGCTTACACAACCCACCCAGTCAAGCCAGAACCGACATCCCAGGTAAGACTGTGAGGCGTGAGAAGGGTTGAGGTTTAGCGCTCCGCAGTCCGCACACACTCAATGGAGCGATTCCCCAGCTGACCCTACCATAACAACTCCCTTTGGAATC
Organism: Pseudohalonectria lignicola; assembly: GCA_003049395.1. Classification (NCBI taxonomy): domain Eukaryota; kingdom Fungi; phylum Ascomycota; class Sordariomycetes; order Magnaporthales; family Ophioceraceae; genus Pseudohalonectria; species Pseudohalonectria lignicola. The sequence goes on along the minus strand of PYSP01000090.1, from coordinate 40,510 downwards.
ATCTATCTCTAGACTTGCGCAGTACCACCCATCTCTCAAAAGCGGACACACATCCACACACCATGGTGACCGTATCGTGTACTATCCTGTTTGCCTGTGCTGCCAGTGCCGGCCGTGGCTGCGGCTGTGGGTCGCTTCGGAATCCCCGCTTACCGATTACATGAGCCTCATGATCTCATCTACACTAACACCACCGGGCCGTTCCCGCCTTGTGAACCGATCACTCCATCCCGTCTGACCGTCTCTCTCTGGGTCGTCTGGATAATCCGGGACATCGTCCACAATAGGACGCCGCTGTAAGCGAGCCGGGTGATACTTCGCCCTACAGGGCACCAAGATGGAATCTCGCCTCCTCTCAACAAGGCAGACCAACACATGTTCATCCATGATCCCGGCCATCATTCTGTCCTTGTTTGGTTCCCAGCTTGAAGACTCCTAGGCTGGCTAGGTGACTAGTTCCCGAGCGGCCGATCCCTCTTAACACTTTCGATTTGAGGCATCTCAAAACCGACCCTATCATCTCTTTTGGGATAGTGTCACACCCCTAGCCATCACAAATCCGGAACGGTCCCACCCTACGTAATGAATTCAGGGGTCAAGATCGCCGTCCCAGCCAAGACGGCCTTGTCAGACACCTCTCCTTGCGGATATGGCTGTTATATAGCTCGACTTAACGAAGGACTTGTCTTCTCCAGGGTCAACTACTAAATGGGATATGCACCGACTGTGAACAACAAGCTCAGGGTCCCTGAAAAAGCACAAGGGATGACAGATACACATCACGACGCCATTTGAATCACCAGGCCCGATGCGCACGCGAGTGGGCGGTCATGTGATACAAGTCCATCAAAGCTTCCGGGTTGTTAGGCTGAATCTCTCTTAATTTAATGTAAAAATAGTCTCCACTGCCCCATTGAGCCGATCCCGGTGCCGGTCATGCTCCCTATGAGGTGCCACCCACCACTACGCCATACTCTGGACTGATTGCACGATACCTACGTTCATCCACCTGCTTCAGCTCTTCTTCCTATTCTACCTCGCTGGGCAACCTCAATACTCTACTTGACCGTCTGGCGTGCCCAGCTTCTGGATCATTGGTCTCGTGATTTGATGCCCGTTGTGGCTTTATTATTTGGCCTCCTCCATACCGACAATCAAGCTGTGAAAGGTGTACCGCACCGCGTGTACATCAATTTGCCCCTCCACACATTACCCCACATCTGTCAAGGAGCAGGAGTCACAACCTATTGCCTCTAGCAAGTTTTTTGGTCCCTTTTCGGTCGCTTCGGTCTCCCTCGGAGAGCATCCGAGGTCGAGTCACCATCATACGCTCTCTGCTCCAACACACACCGAAATATCAATTGAAGGAAATATGGACAGCCCACCCCAGAACAACTCATCCTCGAAGCCAATTGGTGCAGCAAAGAAGCTATTAGGACGGTCATTCGATTTGGAAGGGCACGACCTGCCCCCCTCTCCGGCGCCGTCCAGCCCGTCCAACGGCCGCCGGCGGTATGCGCTAGCGACGGAGCTCGTGTACACCGAGTCCAAGGACCAGTATGGGGCGTCGAGCATCCCGATCTACCAGTCGGCCACCTTCAAGCAGACGTCGGCGAATGGCGGCGGGCAGGAGTACGACTACACGCGGTCCGGGAACCCGACCCGGACGCACCTGGAGCGCCACCTGGCCAAGATCATGAACGCCACGCGCTGCCTGGCCGTCGGGTCCGGCATGGGCGCCCTCGACGTCATCACCAGGCTGCTGCGGCCGGGGGACGAGGTCATCACGGGCGACGACCTGTACGGCGGCACGAACCGCCTGCTCACGTACCTCGCGGCGAACCAGGGCATCGTGGTGCACCACGTCGACACGACGGATGTGGCCCGCGTGGTGGAGGTCGTCTCGCCCAAGACGGCCATGGTCCTCCTCGAGACGCCGACGAACCCGCTGATCAAGATCGTCGACATCCCGACCATCGCCAAGGCGGCGCACGACCGGAACCCAAAAGCGCTGGTGGTGGTGGACAACACGATGCTCTCGCCCATGCTGTCGAACCCGCTGGACCTGGGCGCCGACATCTCGTACGAGTCCGGGACCAAGTACCTGTCGGGCCACCACGACATCATGTCCGGGGTCATCGCCTGCAACGACGCGGAGCTGGGCAACCGCATGTACTTCACGGTCAACGCGACGGGCTGCGGCCTCTCGCCCAACGACTCGTTCCTCCTGATGCGGGGCATCAAGACGCTGGCGGTGCGCATGGAGAAGCAGCAGGCCAACGCGCAGGCCATCGCCGAGTTCCTCGAGTCGCACGGCTTCCGCGTCCGCTACCCGGGCCTGCGCTCGCACCCGCAGTACGACCTGCACCGGTCCATGGCCAGGGGGGCCGGGGCCGTGCTCTCGTTCGAGACGGGCGACGCCGCCCTCTCGGAGCGCGTCGTCGAGGCAGCCCGCCTCTGGGCCATCAGCGTCAGCTTCGGATGCGTCAACAGCCTCATCAGCATGCCTTGCCAGATGAGCCACGCCAGCATCGACCCCAAGACGAGGAAGGAGAGGCAGATGCCCGAGGACATCATCCGGCTCTGCGTCGGGATCGAGGATGTGAACGACCTGATTGATGACCTGTCTCGGGCGGTATGTTGCTTTGTCTTTTTTTTTTCTTGTCCTCCCTGCGGACCCTCTCTCCCACCTGGGTAACCTGGGTAACAGTCCCCTGCTGTGCGACGTATTCTAACCTAAGATTGTTATATTCTTCTCTTTTTCCCCGGCTTCGATAATAGCTCGTCCAAGCCGGCGCTGTCTCCTTGACTCTGGACGGCTTCCACGCAATAGGATCGGCCCAGCAGCTAGGCCAGACCCTTTTGACTATCAACGATGATGAATCTAACTCGTCTGCCTGATCCGTGAGGTCTGGTAGGTGTGCGTGTGTGTGTTTCCTTTTTCTTTTCCTTCTTCCTTTCTTTTTCCCTTCAATGGCATCTGTCAATATTTCGGGATACACACTTGGCGTTTGGGGTACACCGACGGGGTACGGGTAAGTAAGGGTTTTGTTGTGTGTCGTTCTTCACTTTCAGCTTTACGCTTCAAAAAGGAACAGGAAAAAAAAGAGAGGAGAATTGCCATTCATGTTAATGCCTCCTCGGCTAAAGAGGAGAGCGCTCCATTCGACAGAATCCAAAATTTCATACTTTCTGGTTTCAACGAAGACAAAAAAGCGAATGATTTCCCGCCAATCCTCAGGACAATTAGTCAATGCGGTTCGACAAGACTTGCCACCTCCACAACTACAGACAGAGCACACCACCCACAATGCTATCCACCCATTTTACTCTATGCTTACCCCGCGGAGGTTGAGGGAGTTGAAGGAGGTTTTTCGGCCTTCGTGGATCTCTCCACAGGATTCCCTTAGTTGCTGCCGCCCTTGGAACTGTGCCAAGGTCTCTGTCAGCCAACGTGTTCGGATCTGAACTGGTCAGAGAGGAGAGACGGGACTACGGCGTACTTGCTCGATCCCGCTCCCTGGAGGGTCTGGAGCATCTTCAGCGTCTCGTTGAACGTGAGCTTGTCCGGGTTGCGCTCCTCCTGCCAAACCTGCATCATGGACACGGCCTGGACCGTGCCCAGATGCTGGGTGAAGGAGGAGGCGTTGATGGTGGTGGTGCCGGTGCCAGTCCCAGCAGCTGAAGAGTGAGCTTTCTCCTTCTTGGGTCGGCTATGAAGACACCAGGAGGATCATCTCTCAGATACAGACTCTCCAGACAGGAAGTTTCGGCTTCTTGCCGTGGTACGCGAGAGAAGCTTCACGGGTCACATACCCTGAGGCCTTTGAGGGCTTGTTATTAAGCTTAGCTGCGTGAGGCATGGTGGTTCTTTGGTGACAGGAGGCTTTTATGGAAGGGTGCCCTCGGGTTAAGGTGTGTGCTGCTTGGCTTGTGGGAATGAAGAGGATGCTTTCAGGTTTTGTCTGTGTTGGGGTGAGAGCAGGGCTAGAGGGCTTGGTTCCCAGGTGAAAGGAGGGTGGCATCCTTCGGATCTATGGCCTCTATTTATACTCTCAGCCAGCAGATCTCTTGAGAAAAGAGCAATGAAGCAACGAGGGAAGGATGGAGGGGGGAGGCAGGAGGAGGAGTCTCCAAGACTGCGTGTCGCCTCTTTCTTGCACCTTGCTTCTTCGCTGGTCTCATTGTGAACAGGGGGAGGCGGGATCTGCATCAGCAGACCTGAAAGGAGAAGCAGTGATAGACACGGATGCCTCTGCACCGTACATCATCTCACAGGTTGCATTCGCGACACACAACATGGATATGGACATGGCCAGCGCTGAGTTCTGGCCGAAGAGAAGCGAAGAGTTTCAAGGGCACAGCAGACAGTAATGATCAAGAGACTCCATCACTTGGTCTACATCTCTTGGTCTGCACATCAAAGAGCCGTGACAGATGAGGCGGGCAGGCGGGCCTGCCGGCGGGCTGGTATGATGGCTGAGAAGAGGTGAGGGTCGGGGAGGGTCGGGGATATCGCAAGCAGCCAGGCCAAGCAAAGTTTTAGCCATCCACGACCGGGGTACAGCGTCGAGCACTAGAAACACAAACAGCCAGTCTAGTCCCGATCCGGCCACCGGCAGCCTGGAGACTCGCCGACGGAAAAGAAGCGCAGGCAAGAGAACGATACTTCCACGAGGGGAAGACAGTGGCAAAGAAGGTGCTGGCCTTCCGATCCCTCCGCCCATCCTTCCACTTGTCCCTGTCTTCGGCTCGTCCGACATTGAGACGCAGAGTCGTGCCAGCCCGGTGTGACCGACCTGCAGTTCCTGGGGGCCATCGAGGTGGTCAAACCAATGAACCGCCTTCTGCTCAATGCGCTCTATCCTTTCCGCTCTGTGCTTTGTCCTCCGTCCTCCGTCCTCTCTCCTTGTCCATCTGCTCACCAACCCCCCACTGCCTCATTGCCGACTCTTGCCTTGATCTGCCGATGTCATACAGATAGGCCCCTGAGGCCTAGCGTTTTGATCTCTCCTGGACTTGCCTCGGGATCTGCGCCGGGTCCAGTTGGAGATACCCTCAGTGATTTGGTAAGTAGATAAGTAGACAGGCAGTTTGTAGTCAGGCAAGGTCTAAGAACCTCTTGGTCTTCAGCATATGCATGTCGTGTCACTTCAAATTCTCTCAAGTCGGTTTCCACACAGGGAGCTCGTAACGACCTCCCGCCCTTTGAATTCAATTTTGCCGTGCTCTCTCTTCCTCAATCCCCTGCCATACACTCCTGCAAAAGACAGACAGGGAGGTCCCATGAAATCCCATGAGGTCTCATGCCTCTTCTGTACCCCGTTGTCGTTCTGGGCGACTTTTCAACCTTGGAGACTGACCGTCTCCAAACATGCTCTGGAATTCCGCTCCTACTCTATCAAAAGCGCCAGTCGCGGCTCTCTGGGTCTCGCCCCAGGTTTGGTGCCTTACTGCCCATAGAACACAATTCCATGCTGTGGAAATGTAGAGCTATCTTTCTTCCTATGCTACAGCATGACGTCAGTTCCTACACCTTCCATTGCAGCAAGCAGACGAGCGGGTAAGATGGGAGGAGTCAGGAAATCTGAGAAGGGTCTCATAAGCTGTTATGGCCTTCACAGAAGACTGGACGTGCTAAAATAGGACTTCGCCGGGGATCATGGCAACGCCCTTATCCCCATATAATAGAGTCTGTCAAAGGTGAGGGTGCCCGTAATGACGCCTGTCCTCTAACGCGAGACTCGTGCGGCCTGCAAAATAGCTGGCCGAATCTGCTGCAGCATTCCGCCTCGACGTCCAAACATTGAGGAGGAAATGGTGGGACAAGCGAGGAGCAGCGCGGGGGGGAGAAGGCCCAAAACTTGGCCATTCATCAGTCTTGTCAAGTTCGGAAGATAGGTAATAAGTTAAGTTGACTTTGACTTGTGTGACACCTATTTGGGTCGGAGAATTTCCCACTCTTCTATGTTGAACTTCGTGTCAAAATGTTGTGCTGGTGATATTGACCAAGATGACCCAAATGAAGACCGTACCATTCACAGACCGAGACATACACGCCGGCCAATACCATCAAAGCTAGACCACAGACATGCCACCATTAACCAAGGACTGGGTTTGTGATTCCAAGACTCTGTGAACCTTGAGTAGGCCATCCATGGAGGTTGGTAAACATAGTCAAAGGCGAGTGAGCGCGAGAGACAGACGGGAAGTGGCATCCATGATGCATCCCCGCACACGCTGGCTTGATCTTTGCGTCCCCTGCCCACCCCTGCATTCATTGCCCCCCTTTTCTTTCTTCTTCCCCTTTTTGTGTGTAGATGGGCAACACAAGTTCACTCAGCAATACGGCCTGCAGGGCTTGGTGGTCACTGGCCATTTCAGGCACGAGACCAGGTGATCTCGGGCCTGGGAGCATCAAGATAAGCTTATTCGCAACAGAATGTATGCACCTTGCGAGGCATTCTCGGAGACCAGCGGTGGAGGGCGTGGTGGGATCTCAGGCTTGAAAAAGAAGCGGTTAGGAAAGGAGAATTGTCAACGTGCTCCATACAAATCCACATCGTGTGGCGTTAGTATTCACTCACAAACATTATTACCTACCTGCACTAAGAGCTCCATGCTCTCTCGTCCATCACCTATAACACTTCCCCTTTTCATTTGGTATGCTTGGTGTGCTCACCGCCTCGGGAGGGGGCCTTTTCACCGGTCTCTCGAGACCCTCGGTGAGGCAAGCTGCCTTGTCCTTCCCCCCCTTCCCTGAGACCATTGATCCGTTTACATACAACTCTAAGAGAGGTTGAGAAACAGGGGAGCACCGACGAATTGACAACACTAAAAACCCTTTTCTTTTTTTACGCCGCCATTCAAGGTATATGCGCAACAGCAATCAGCAGCACGGAACAACACGGAACGGCACTCTCCAGATCAGATGTTTGAACGACTGTCACACGGAAACTGAATGCTCAACCTGCCAACGACTCCCCGCCTATCAGACAAGAACGAAGGAATGACCATCTATAGGAGCGTACGTTGACATCAGCGAGCAAGACGTGAAACGAAGAGGCGACCATGACAGATAAGGAACGCCTAAAAAAAAGCCAACCCCTATATTGATACCGACACTCAAACTTTGGTGTACACTTTTCCGTCGTGAGAGGAGTGCGCCATCCGCCCGCCGTGCTGGATCGAATGTAACGTCGTAGCCTTGGGAAATGGGGAATCGAGGAAGGCAGAAGGTGAAGAAAGATACTGGGCTGGGGGACTTGCCGTTCGAAAAACCCAGATTCGCCTCCAGCCCAATGCTGCACCACCTCTCCATATCTGCTACCTACCTGCTTGCCTAGGTACATACCTGCCCTCCTATGGAGGTATCTACCTAGCCGCTGATACAACTTGCGTGCTGCAATGCTCCCTCATTTCGTCGAACAGGCCTGTTGTGTTTCCTTCACATAATCACTCGGATCCCGTCCCTCGAATCACAGGACCACGCACAGGGACTGGGCCAAATGCAGAGGTAGGCCCAAAATAAAAGACAGCTGCGTGACGACGTCGTTTCGCTACTTGTGTTACCCAGACCGAGAAAAAAAGGGCTTGCCACGTCGACGACATCTGCAGGATGACCTTCTCCCCTTTCCCATTCCTCTCGTCTTCCCCTGAGAGCCATCTTTTTTTCTCTTTTTCTTCTTCTGTATTCCCACACATTCAACGCCGGCTTATGCATCCGGCATTGGCCGTGCCTCCCTAAAGACAAGGAAAAGCACCCCAGACGCAACCGAGTTGCCACTGCCATCACCACCACCATCATCACTGGCTGCCAATTGCATGCTGCCTCTTGTCGTCTACCCTCGGGGAAACCCCCGATGACGGGTGGGAGGGAGAAGCGGCGGCGACCGCCTGGGGTGTGTAATGCCATCCTGGGCATGTTTCAAAGATGGAGGGCAAGAATCTTCATCTATTTGAAGTGTGACCATGTGAGAAGACGGCGAAACCCACAAAAGAAAAGAAGAAAACAATCGAAGCGACTAGATTCCGGTAGGGAGGTAGGTACCTAGGTTGGTAGGTCCCTGCAAAGGTACCAAGGTAGGTATTCTAGAAGGTGGGCTGAAATAGTAGACACGAAGGTTGGTATGATCCGAAACAAACACTCGATGCTAATGCCCCTCCACCAAACTCCTCAATGTCGTACTAACTGCTGGTTAAGGTACACTATAGCGGGGAAAGGAGAGGAGTACTGTCCTCTCACCGGACAAAAGAGAAAAAAAGAGAGACACAGAATAAAGGGGGAATCGAAGCCAAGGAACCTTAATCAAACCGCTCAGGCAGCACCACGGGCGCCACCAGCGTCCAGACATAGAGCGTGTAGCAGACCCACGAGCTCACAATCTTGACCCACGAGGCCCAGGTCGTCCTCCCCACGGTGGCGAAGTCGCCGTCCTTGGTCGAGTCCTCGTAGTTCATGGTCAGCAGCGTCGCCACCCAGGCCGTGGCCAGGAAGAAGATGACGTGGAACATGGTGTAGCTGTACTGCGTGCTGTTGCGCTCGTCGTCGTGTGAGTTGGATGAGTTGCCGCCGTGCCCGCCCGACTCCTCGTCCCCGTCGTCATCCGACAGCAGGGCGTCAGCGGGGAGGGAGCCCTCGGCCACAGCGCGGCGGAGCGCCTCGGCGCGCATCTCCCTCCTCCTGGGCTGGGCCGTGACTAGTAGGTCGTGCTCGTCCGCGTCGTCGTCGTCGTCGGGCAGGCGGATGGATCCGCCGCGCGACGAGCCCAGGCCCAGCGTCTGCGTCGCCGCCCGTGTCGTGGTCCAGGCCACCGTCAGCATGGTGACCACAGCGCCGATGACGACCGAGGTGGTGCGGGTGCCCTGGGCCAGGACGAGCGGGTTGCAGTGCTTGTCGTTCGTGTCGTCGGGCTTCATCGACACCGCCGACATGGTCAGGTATGTGCAGTAGACGGCCACCATAGCTGCCTGGGCGAGCCCGGCCTTGGGGTTGTGCTCTTGCACGACTGGGTGGACCGAGATGAACGAGACGGCGAGCCAGAGTATCAGGTTGATGGTTATGGCCGCCTGGTTCGAGGAGCAGCCAGACCGGGCGAAGAAGATGTACTGCACTATCGTCATGGCCAGCGAGGCGAGGTACATGCCCAGGGTGGAGCCGATGAGTATGGCTCGCCAGGCCCGCGAGTCCGTCTCCTCGAACTGGGCGAGGCAGTGCTCAGCCCAGCTGTGGGCGAGGTCGACGAGCAGGATGAGCCCCAGGATGAGGAAGAGCATGGCGAAGATGAGCGAGACGTACTTCCCCCAGAAGAGGAAGAAGGGGTCTGGGATCAGGAAGGAGAGCACGATCAGGGCCAGCCATGCGATCACCTTGGGGCCCCAGTAGCCGTTCTGTATGGCAGCGCGGGGCTGCTTGGACGAGGTGACGCCGAAGAGGAGGGCCGCGAAGACGACGTGGAAGAGGCCCAGCGCGAAGTTGATCCGGTGCACCGCCAGCCAGCCGTAGCACTGGCCAGTCGGGCAGTTGATCTTGACGTAGTCCAGCATCAGGTGCTGCAGCTTCTCGATCGCCCAGGGGGTCTCCATTATCCAGGCCAGGATCGAGTTCACGAGGAGAATTAGGGCGTATCCGATTCGGGTTGCGACACTGAAGCGGAGGAGGTGGGCGCTCAATGGTTAGCCACACGTTATTGCCTTCGTTGTTGTGCCTTCGGTGTCCTTTGCTCGTTCGATCGCTTTCCCCGGACTGATCAACTCACCTGTTGCCGCACTTCCCGCAGGCCGAGCAGACCATCGAACATGTCGCCGCCCCGCAGCAGCTGGCAGCGAACGATATCAACTACATGTGTAAGAAGACGTCGCGCTTGTTAGCCAAATGTCTTGTCTTGCAGCCGGTTTTGCAGCCAGCTTTTGCAGCCACCTGCATGCGCAGTTGTGGCGAGACCGAGGCAGTTATTCTCAACTCACAGTGCCCAGGCTGGGGACCGCCAATAGAGGTATGGAGAGGAGGGCGCCCATCGCGAAGGCCTTCGATCTGTCTCCCAGAGATGATCAAGCGCAATTATTGGAAAGCACTGGGTGTTGAGGTTGTCGTCGAGTCGAGTCGGGATGTTGAGGGTCAGGTAGGTACCACGGAGTCAACAAGGCAACCGAAACAAGACTGCCCGGTGGCTGAAGAGAAACATGATATTACGTAGCAGGACTCCAAGAATGGATCAGCCACATCCGCACATTCACACCACATTCGGTGATCATGTGACTATGTGACATCACGTGTTTAGTTACATCTTCTACTGTAACCTGAGTCTTTTGGAAATCGACCTTTTATCACGGGAACTCCTCCGGTTCTGGTGTCCTTCGCATCAAGGATCCTAGGACGTTACTCTTGGCTCTAGGAAATTTTGTCATGATGAATCTTTGATATCACATCGAGTGTTGCGCTTCTCGTTGAGTGTACCTGATCAGAATTACCTAATCGTGGCTTGGTATGTGTCAGATGCCCTAGATTGGCCGACTCCCGGGCTCTCCTAAACCGGAGCGAGTTGAGACAATCAGAGGCACCTGGCCAATGCCGTGTGAGCTCAATGCGACGGGAATGACGAGATAAGCATCCTGGACCTCCAGGATTGCTGGGTCCCCCTGATTCTCATCCGGGGCGCGCAGTGCACAGCATGTGTTTAACCCGATCTGTCCGTCATTGCCGCCCAGCCTCGATCCATGTGAGATGTGGTTGTGGGTTTCAATCGAGATCTGCTGAGAAGTACATTTTACTCTCGTCTCGTCTCCTCCGGGTCAAGTCTCCGTCTCGGCATCTTCCTATCCGTCGCCGACGAGGACCAACCCACCTTCCGCGATAAAGACCGATAAGGACCGCCGATCCATCCCTGACGACGCCTACTGCCGTACTACGCTGGAGACATGATATTGTCGTGACGACGGCTGTCTCTCCTGGCCCGTCGTCTAGCGGGCAACCCGTCAGGATGTTAGATGCACAACTTCGCAGAGCTCGGCTCGTCTCGAGCGTCGCCGCGACGGCGATATCGCTGGCTTGTGGTACCAATGTGAGAGACTGACATGATACTTCCCCTCCTCGGGGCTCCCAGCCGCTTCTTACCCATGCCCCGTCTTCCAAAAGCCACGATCTGAGTTGCTTTGTAGAGTCGAGGCTAACGACCAACTTGGCTGCCGTTTCGTCGTGGAAACATAGTACGTTTACTCAGCATGGGCGCCTCAGTTCGCCGACAAGCTGCACTTCTCAACGACGCAGAGCAACCTCATCGGCGTCGCCGGCAACATGGGCATGTACACGATGGGCGTCCCAATCGGCATGGCGATCGACAGCCGTGGGCCCCGCCCGGCCGTCATAATAGGCTCAGTACTTCTAGGACTGGGCTACTTCCCGCTCAAGGGCGCATACGATGCTGGATCGGGCTCAGTGCCTCTGCTGTGCTTCTTCTCGTACCTCACGGGCCTGGGCGGCTGCATGGCTTTCGCGGCCGCGGTGAAGACGTCGGCCCTGAACTGGCCGCACCACCGGGGCACCGCGACAGCTTTCCCCCTGGCGGCGTTCGGGCTCAGCGCCTTCTTCTTCTCCGTCTTCGGCCAGACCTTCTTCCCGGGAGACACGGGCGCCTTCCTTCTAGTTCTAGCTGCTGGGACGGTCGGCCTTACCTCCGTGGGCTTCTTCTTCCTGCGTGTCCTGCCCCACCATGGCCATGGTAGTGCACACGGCCACGGCCACTCAATCCACTCTCATGGCCACCTCCCTTACCAGGCAATCGACACCGGGGGCGGATCCCACCTCTCGGACTCGCAGGAGCTCCGGCGGACCTCGGTATCCTCGGATCACCCTGAGGTCAAGGACAGGGCGGCGCGCCGTCGTGCCGACCCTTACGCGGAAATCGGTACGTTACAACAACAAGAACAACAACATCATTATCGCCATCCTCATGACTATGATGGCGGTCTAAACAAGGACGGCGGCGAGGACGTCGCCACCGACACAGGCGGGACCATCACCGCCGGAAGCCCGGATGTAGCGGCCCCGGCATGTGGCGAAGAGACTGCGCGATCAAGCGGCAGCGGCAGTAGTCGAGAATCATCGGCCAAGGACGGCGATATCGATCTCGAGGCCGCATCTGCGTCGGCGCTGCAGCAACAGCAGCGGGACAGGGATGGCGATCGGGGCGACAACGGCCACGACCACGACCCAGCGGCCGCGGACGAGACATCGTCGCTCATGTCCAGCCGCGCATCGACCTCCTCGTCGCTGCCCGGCGAGATCCTGGTGCAGAGCAGTGTTGATATGGATCGTTCTCATCGTGTAGATATCCGCGGCTGGAGACTGTTGAGGAATGCCGACTTCTGGCAGCTCTTCTCGATCATGGGGATTTTGGCGGGGATCGGACTGATGACTATCAAGTGAGCTTCTCCCTCCACCCTACTACTTTCATGTCTACCCTTTGTCAGGGGGTTGGAAGGAATATACTGACGACGGCTCTTCTTTCCCCGCTGCCTCTTGTTGATAGTAATATCGGACACAACGCAAATGCCCTGTGGAAACATTGGGACGATAGCGTGACCGAGGAGTTCCTGATCAGCCGCCAGCAGATGCACGTCTCTATCCTCTCGGTCGGCAGTTTCGTTGGGAGGTTGTCAAGCGGTAAGTTGAGAAAGCTAATTTCTGCACCCCTCGCTGAAAACAACACCACTACATCAACCCCAACACGAGAGCGATGAACTTCACGAAGGAGAAAGAGAAGGAGACTAACACGCAGCCTGACAATGCGATTTCGTCAAAAGGCGTCGGCTCGGACTTCCTCGTCAAGTCCCTCCACGCCTCGAGGGTGTGGTGCCTGGTCGTGGCCTCGCTCATCTTCTGCGCCGCGCAGGCCTGCGCCATCACGCTGACGGACCCGCACCTCCTGGGCCTGGTGTCGGGCCTGTCGGGGCTGGGCTACGGCTTCCTGTTCGGCGTCTTCCCGTCCATCGTGGCCGAGTCGTTCGGCATACACGGCCTGTCCCAGAACTGGGGGTTCATGACGCTGAGCCCCATCATCTCGGGCTACGTCTTCAACCTCTTCTACGGCAGCGCCTTCGACGCGCGCAGCACCGTCGGCCCTGGCGGCGAGAGGTCCTGCCCGGACGGGCTCGAGTGCTACCGCTCCGCCTACTACGTCACCCTCGGGGCCTGCGGGCTGGGCCTCGTTGTGACGCTCGCTGTTATTAGGCATCAGAGGGTGCAGATGCTGCGGGAGGTTAGGGGTGGTGCGGTTGCTGGTGACTAGATCCTGCGATGTTAGGAGGCTTCCATGTCCGGGTTGGCTATGATATCCCTTTTGTGATTGCCGATCTTCTAGAAGGATTCCTTATTTTAATTTTCCCCTTCCTCTTTTTTCTTTCTCGTTTCTCTTCTTTCCCTGGCCTCTTCTGCTATTTGCCTTATTTCTGTCATTGGCATTGCTGTGGCGTTGCTCATTTTCTGCACTAGGGAGGCTGAGCGGATTGATTTCCATCTAGAGATATATTCCATGATTTGGTCGACGGTATCAGAAGAGAAGGGGCTCATCTCTGCTTTTATGTACCGTAGAAACAGGTGCTCGGGGGGTTAACTTCCCTTGTCGGGTAATCACCTACGTAGGACACACAGCATGCAAACATTCGTTATGGCGTCAGCACACCATCTAACGAGGACCGTATGTCACCGCATACCTGAGATTAGCTACCGTCATAAATGGTGGCCGCGTGAACAGCCGTGTCAAGACGCAACGGCGGATTGCCGCCCGCACGGATGGCACAGGCCGCTATAGTTTTGATGCCGACAGGTTGTGCTAATGGGAGAGCCTCATCGCCTTGCACATATCGGACGGCAATTCCAACCAAAGTAAGCCGAAACCAAGCAGACACGGACACTAGTACGAAAAGCTTAAAAATTGTTGTTACTTAAACTTTTGCGTGATGTAAACTGGCCTCACCTTGCTTACCTACCTAGGTATCCCCCCTTCTTCTCCAGTGAGGAGTAGTCTGGTCACACTCTGGTGAGAGTCCAATCCCCAAGGCGTTCACTGAAACTAAGGTATAAGCAGTGATCTCCATTTTTAAAATTATTATTTTTGCTTCTCTGCGATATTTACTACATCATAATCCGAAGCGACGGACTTATCACCGCTGCTATGTTCACGAAGAGACAGGAGATCGAGGGTACCTTGCCTTGCTAGAGTTTATGGCCCCTGGAAATCGGGATCGCGGGGGATTCCCTTTCCGTGGGCGGGACATGGGGGCTTATCGTGGTTCCCATGTGGTCCTGTGCTGTCTGTTTCGAACCTGGCATGTTCAGTCAGGGGCTGCGAGACGACCCTTTTCCTCTTTTTCCTCTCCTTATTTTCTTTCTTCTGTCTCGCTTTCTTTCGCACTCCAGATCTGCTACATGCGATGCCACGTGTGAGAGCTTTCCCATCCCTTCATCCTCATCTGATGGCTGTCGATCAGTGACCAGTAACCAGTAAAGACTGGGACAAGAACATGGATGTCGGACGAGCAGACACGGTGTCAGAGGAGAGTGTTAAGCCGAGCAATTTGTGTTGGTTAGGTATGTAGTGTCTGGCTGTGTGATGCTGCGGATGTTTTCCCACAAGAGATTTCTCGCGTGTGCGCACAAAATTGCACCAGCCGAATAGAAAGGAAAACAAGTCGATAGATAGTACGTAGTATCTTGGAAACTTGTACAGAGTACAGACAGCCCTCAGGGTCGCATTCTAGGGACCGAGCCGGATTCGGCAGTCAGACTTGGACGCCAGCATAAGGAAGGACCGGTGATGTGAGACATCTGCGAGATGCCCATCTTACCCTTCCATTCCAAGACATCCTACCAGACGACCAGACAACCCCATGGGGCAGTCAGACACCTGACGCATTCATATCCAGACTGGTGGTTGTGAAGGAATGGGTACGATACCTCCGTATCTTGTTCGGTTGTACCTCGACGTGTATCCATAAGTACACAGTAGTGTAGGTGACGCAAGGTCTGTGCGAAGGTTGTCATCGGCCAACGAGCAATTCCTAGAGCACTTGTCTCTCGGTCTGCCGGTTTGGCCCTGATGCTGTCTTGGCTCAACTTCTTGGCCTTCCCTTACATGTGTTGGCCCTCCGTACTTACTACGTAGTACTGCTATGTAGGCAAAAGCCTTGGTTCGTATTTAATGCCTGCCGGATCACTGAAGTTGGCAGTGGGTGAGACGGCAAGGGATTGCGAGTGGAAAAGCTGTGGTCAAACGTCACAGCCGAGCTACTCCTGCATCTTGGGCCCACACGTGTTTTCTACCAAAGCGTCCAGAAAATATTTATTGTTGCCCGTTGGACCCCAAAATGCTATTGTTTTTGAATACATGCTCCCTTCATTACACCCTCATTTATTAGCAGTAAGAAGCAAGGAGTGAAACTAAAGACTAAACAGGTAGCTACCTAACGGGTACCAGGATATGTACATATCCCGTAGTAGTACAGCTCCAGGTAGCTCCCTGCAGATAGTGTTGTGACAGATGAAAGCTGGAGAGGAGGAGATACTTGTCGCTCTCTTGTGACGGGCGTCGTGGGCTTCCCGGGTGTGAGTTCGTCGTGGTGGTCCAACTCGGATCAGAAGTCGTAGAAGTCATAGCAATGAGTGGAGTCTAGGAAAGCGCTGCGAAGCCATTCATGTGCATGGCATCCGGCGCGATGGAAGAGGCGGAATAGCAGCAAGAGAATTTCAAAACGCATAGCAATGATGACATACGGATACATATACTCTGCAGGTACGTAAGAAGGCTTAAGGTTTGCGATAGCAAGTTGAGCATAGTGATAAGTATCTACCTACTACTTACTACTAGGACGGGAGAGCGAGGGAGGATGACCTTCCATGTCAGTTGTAAGCTTGGATCTCAGTCGGGGTCCCCCAGTCGATTCCTAGGAAGCTAGGTATCCTAGTTTTTGAAGGTCGAGATATCACATAAGAGTCATTTCCATCTCATTCGTTCCTTCCACTACTGCGTGGTGATCAAGCCATCATATATGTCGTCGCCAACCAAACACAAAAGGTACCTAGCCGTAGGGTAAGGTACTAGCAGTAAAGGCTCTGATGTAGGCTGTTAGGGTGGCTAGGAATACTGATTTGATTACCTCCGCACATTGCATCCTATCAAACGTCCCCTCCGAAGCCACGTGGAAAAGTTTTTGGGCTAACCACTATCGAAATGGCTCTCCGGAGCCCCCGCCTCAGCTCGGTGTACTAACATGAGAGCCAAGCATCCCTTTGCGTCAAGGATGAATCTGCTCAGAACGATCATAGTATGGTGTGCTCGTAGGGCGTATGGACTGCACTGAGGAGGGAGTGATTCGGAGGGTCCTGCCTCCTGTGTCTTGTCATCTTGGGTTGGTAGGTCGGTGAAGTTGGTGTGCTTGCCCCAGCAAACGATCCTTGGCCGTCACCCAAAAATGCCTCTTCTGTCCTCTAACTAAATGTGGAGGCAGATCTGCTAGTGCCATACCCATCCGTACGTATCTGTCCCCAGCCCTGTGACAGGAAGTGAGCGGCTTACGTGATAACAAATCCTTGCATTTGTGCAGGGCGAGATTTCAAAAAACTCCTCGGTGACCACTGACCAATGACGCGGGAGATACTGTGGCAAGCGAGCGCCCGTAGACCATCCATCCCGACATCCGCACCATCTTTCGGGTTTCAACCACAGCACGACTCAATAAAGTTCGTTTGTCACGTTGTTCTGGAGTTACAGTTTCTAGGGCGTGTTTTGTATCTTTGGCAAGCGACCATTCTGGAGCTAGAACACCCCAAGCGCAGCTCATGTCGGGAAAAGCGTTAGTTCACGTTCTCACTTGGCTCCGTACAGAAATCCAAGTTGCAGACTAGCGCGGTACACCTAACAGGAATAGTGCCGAATCACGCTTGCCTCTGCATCATCATTTCGTCGAGATAGAGTTCAAAGATGCTCCATGCTTTGCGCGAGTCCACGGAAGGCATACGACCTTCGCTGGCCCCCTGCCGGTTGATGGTACGTACCAGCCTACCTGCCCATAGGACACGTGTAGTACGTACCAATAACCAGACTGCCTACCCTTACTGCCCAGGTCTCCCTACAATGATATACTTATATACGTACATCCCGTCATCCTGCTCGATCCAATCACGCACGCGGCGCGGAGGTTTTCAATTGAGAAGCGCAAAAGATTGGGCGGAGGTTTGTACCACATTACCGCTGCGGATGCTGAGATTTTTTATCACCCCTGCTAGCCTGTCTAGCCCGCCTCCCGCTGCTGGACGCAGTAGGCCGTCGGCCCTATTGACCAGCTGGGCAGGTCAGAAATGTTGTGAGCCCAGGGCAAAGATCTACCTACCGCTCTGCCAAGAGGTTTGGGCCTGTTGGTGTATTACGCAGTAGGTTGGTTGGCTGGCAGACTGAATGTCAAGGCTGCACGGGGAATACGGATAGGTATTGATGGCTGTGGCTTTTGTCTTGCCTGTCATGGCGTTGGGATTTGCCAGGAACTTGGGTACCTAGGTAAGTACGCAGTACGTATATAGTATCCCTGGTACTGGTGCAAGGTAATGCGTGCATTGTGCAGGATGGGGATCAGCAGCGAGAGTCCCTGTATTCTGGGGTAAGGTTGGTAGATACTGGGCTCCTACCCGGTGCCGTGTGTCGGTCTCTGAATTGGTACCGGTAGGTCCCTCTCCTAAGCTAGGTCCCGGACACATCAGTTACTACCAGACCTTGCACACCACCCGTTCATTTTACGCTCCCAAGCTCTGGTTGTACCATCTTCCAGGTCTTCCATGTCCACGATTGACATCTTCTGGCCCATGTTCCAGACTAGAGCGTCCTTCTTCCTTCCCGTCCTCGCCTTCTCTTTCATCCCACGCAAATCACCAACCCAGCAAACTGGAGTTATCGCGACAGTTAGAACAACCTAATCATTAGTTTTGGGCGTGCTACTATTGCCGTTCTGGCCCCTCGCTATCTACGCCACCTCTGTTCCACTCCAGCCCTCAATTGATTGCTGCGCTGGGCAGCCCTCAGCACATTGGTTGGCTTCACTCTTCTAGACTAGCTGCCCGTGGCCGGCAACGTCACCTTCCTAATTGTCGGTGCCGCAAGACCGCCGCTCCTTTCCGGACCAACGAGTGCCTCCCTCTGTTTTCTGCCACCTCGGATAAACTACCTTGGGAATTTTCGCAGCACCTCTGTACTACTACTATCAGTATCAGTACTGTTCAGTTGCATTCCCCCTCCGAAGGAACCCCAAAGCCCGGGCTTGCCTTGCCATCCCGACCGTCCTCTGCCTTCGCGTCCGCGTCCGCCCCCGCCTTGCCCGACTCACAAGCAGCCGAGCACGTCAATCGTCGACTCCTGCCTGGTAGACTAGCGCACTCCCAACCGACCGACAGACGACAACATAGCTGTTTCTCTCCGCCCCGCCGTCGATCGCAACAGAGTGCAATAGACCGTTACAGCGTTTCCATCACGCAGAGACTCTCGAGCGAACCCCCGCCCTGCCAGCCCGCCAGCCGCCAGCGCCCTCACTCCCAACCCTATGTCATCGAGGCACCGTCACCACCTATTCTCTGCGAAGCCTCTCTCTTCCTGCCACTGGAAGCCTACCTAGACTTCAACGGTTAGCCACTACTGCTCTCATGGGGTTGTAATTCTTGGCTACAGGCGGAAGAAGACTACCATCCGCCCCCTTCGACACCTTCTCGCCTTCCGCGGAGGCAACACAACCGGCCCAGCCACGAGCTACCCTTCCTGATCAGCGTCTAAACTTGGGTCTCCGGCCCAAGTTTCCAATCACTCTTCATGATGGGCGCATGTATGAGCTCGAATAGCGAGGAGACGGAGCAGAAGAAGCGAAGCCAAAAGATCGACAAGGACCTCGAGGAGGATTCCAAGAGGTTAAGGCGGGAATGCAAGATCCTCCTCCTCGGTAAGTCTGTTTGCATGGCTTACATGGTTTTGTGGATTGCGATTCTGCAATTCTCCAACAGGTGGCTGCGCCCAAGGGTCTGTTCTCGACCAGCTCTGACAGCGGCGACAATGCACAGGCTCCGGTGAAAGCGGCAAGTCCACTATCGTGAAGCAGATGAAGATTATCCATCTCAAGGGTTATTCGGACGACGAGCTTTACAATTACAGGCCAACAGTGTTTAAGAACCTGATTGAGTGCGCCAAGGCCGTCATCAAGGCAATGCGCCAGTTCGACATCGAGCCTCAGACCGAAGGAACCAAGGCCCTATGCGACTTCCTAGTAGACTACGTTGTCGAGCCCGGCCCCCAGGCAGAGATCGATCCAAGAGTCGGAGAGGCGGTCCAGTCTATATGGAATGATCCTGCCAGGGTACAGCTGATGGACAGGCAGACAGAGTTCTACCTCATGGACTCGGCAGAATAGTGAGCCTTGCCCGCAACGCCATGTCCGACCCAGTTCGAGCCTCTGCACTCTGCGAACAGACGACTAACATCACATAACGCTGCGCAGCTTCTTCCATGAGGTGGTGAGGATTGTGTCTCCTGATTATCTCCCAAACGAGATGGACGTTCTGCGTGCCAGGACGAAGACCACCGGCATTTACGAGACTCGCTTCCAGATGGGGCAGCTCAGCATCCAGTACGCACAAGACCTAAGGATCCCTTGGCGGGATTTCCCTTGCTATCAAGCGAGGGCAAGTATGACGGCGAAAGAGAAGCTAACCTTCAATTTTTTGGTAGCATGTTCGATGTCGGTGGACAAAGGAGCGAGCGGAAGAAGTGGATTCACTGTTTTGAGAATGTGACTTCAATCATCTTCTGTGTGGCTTTGAGTGAATATGATCAAGTACTGCTCGAGGAGAGCAGCCAGGTTAGCATAGTCTCGCCGCCCTTCGCCTGGGACCTCCCCCGGCTGCATGACACCTCATCGGTGGGCTTGGTCAGAGCTAATCCAACGTCACTTTAGAACCGTATGATGGAAAGCCTGCTCCTCTTCGACTCAGTAGTCAACTCGAGGTGGTTCATGAGGACAAGCATCATCCTGTTCCTGAACAAGGTCGACATCTTCAAGCAGAAATTGGGGAGGTCGCCGCTTGCGAACTACTTCCCGGACTACTCGGGGGGTAACGATGTGAACAAGGCCGCCAAGTATCTCCTCTGGCGCTTTAACCAAGTGAACCGAGCACACCTCAACCTTTATCCACAGTAAGTTACGCTGCCATTGGACCTGGAATCTTTCCACATGGTATCTTAGTCTTGGGCTGCTAACTAACACCCCTCCTTCTCCTAGCCTCACACAAGCAACGGATACATCAAACATTCGGCTGGTCTTCGCGGCCGTGAAGGAGACGATCCTGAACAACGCGCTAAAGGACTCGGGCATCCTGTGATGCACATGCCCGCGTGCCCGTCAGGCCGTAGCACGACCCGCGCACATCAGAACGACCATTTCCTACTCTACCCTTTCCTAATATCCAGACTGGTTTCCTATGAGTGGCCAATTTCTAGCAGCATTATTGGAGTTTATGGATTTTGGGCTCGCTGGACCGTTGTGCATGGAGTTATCCAGGTGTTTAACCTTTCCCCCTTTTCTGTGCCACACTGGGCTCGGAGAATGCCAAAAAATATACTTTCCTTTTTCCCATCCGGTACTATTCACTTTCCTCTCCTATAAGGCTATAATTGGGGCGATAACACTGCTTTTCCGACAACGTATGAGACGACAGACGATTTCATGTGTTTTTACTGTTCATACATACCAATGTATCTGGCAATCGGATCTCTGGCTTCAAGAGCTAGGACCGACCTGATCGAGGATTGGTTCTTGTCTCTAGTGGACGTTTTTAGACGTTTTCCCCGGCGCAGCTCTATTCTGTTGGATTGCCGGATGAGGGCATGATGCAGTCAACGTGGGGATAAATAATGTCATTACCCAATGGGTTCGGCAGGGGTGAATATTCGCGGTCTGTGTCTCCTGATGATGTGTAAACTCGTGGAGGAGTCGGTCACAAGCAATTGGCACAGCTATGCCTTTTTACACGGCTGACTGCAGGTGGTTTAGAGGGTAGCCACTCTGCTGGCGGTATCCTGGTGTTCGGGTTTGCTTGGAGGTTGCTCCTCTTAGGACTGATCACCTCAATAGCACAAGGTGGTGGAAAGAAAGCAACGTACGAGGCCGTCTGCATGCGCACGTGTGAACCCGAAACCAACCTTTCTTGTTGCTTTTGTTGTTCTTTTTCTCCATTTTCTATTGCGTTTCAGGATATCTCCTACGTAATAAGAGAGGACTACGAATATAGCTGCAGGTCAATATACCTAGGCGAATGCCTATCTTGAAGGCGATGGCTCCTGACCAGGAGAAGATGCGTGATGGGTGGTGGGGTACTTGCAGCACGAGAAACGACGAGAAATCATTGGTCACTATAGCCATCACAGTACGTAGTAGTAGTAGTACGTAGCAGTAGCAAGCCCAACCTTCCCAAACTCCCAGAGACATGCGCGTGGGGGTCTAAGAGGTCGGATGAGGGGAGAGCGATGCGGTTAATTGGGAGGAGCCGAAACAGCCCCGTTGCGAACATGGAGATTCCTGAGGGGCACCATTACGGTAATTCCACCATTGAATCGCCTCAGCCTATCCGATTACGATCTCCATCCGGTTGCCGCAGCGGGGGGATTTGGATAAGGCATGGTGGACCCACACCTGATGAACGTACTAGTTAGTCCCTCCATGTTCTTACTACGGACCAATTCAACCTACCTACTACGTAGATAGATATCACTAGTCCACGACGCTCCTCCCTAACTTCTTGCCCTTTTCCCCTTCATCCTACGTATCTACCCCTAGAAGCCCCCCGCATTGCCCTTACTTTCCCCCAGTTTCTTCCGGGTATACTCGCTCCTCCCCCGAGATCGGGGTTCGACCAGGGAATCACATGTTTTCAAGGTTACTACTCCCCCTTGCCCCATTGATACCAAACCATAAGAACGGCCTTTAGTTTTAATGGGGCGTGCACCAGGGACCAACTTGAGGGAAGGTTAGGTTCAATATGTGCCGCAGACCCTGTCTGGTCCGACCTTGAGGCCCCAGTGTGCCGCTGAAGTCCTCATCTTTCACCCGTCGGTACAGGGCAGTTTCCTGGGTGGATTAGACGGCCAATCGCCAACTACCAACTGCAGATCTTGCAATCTGCTAGTCGTGGCTCTACTCGCAGCATGTCACTCGTATATACATTCTAGGTCATGTCTTTTGTCTTTTCTGGATTCGTAGTGGTTGGCATGTCGAGGTCGTTTGCAGGGACATTGAGAGCCGGCCATCCTCGCATCCTCCCCTCCATTGCGGGTCTTGGAAGCTTGACAAACCCAACAACACGAAGGAGCACACTTACTTGCACTACAGAGTAACTTACTCAAACCCTTTACAACAAAATGCCGAGCGCAGGGGGCAAGGAAAATCAGGGAAACTATAAGGGCGAGGGCTACCTTAGCTATATTGTGAGCTCTCGCATGGGCCACTTCAGACTAGGTACCTTGCTTACTAGCAGACGCACAAGGCTTACCACCCGCCCGTAGCTTGTCATCGTACCGATCTGCGTGCCGGTCTGTAAGGATGGATTCAACTGCGTCACTGTGCTGCCAACGAGGGGGAGACAGGCGGGTTGCAGGATACAGCTAGCATGGCTTCGGTGGTATTTCAACCCGGCATTGAGATGCTTTCGATTCATCCTCGTCATCGTTCTGGTTATTAGGTTGTTGGGCACAGGCCTACCTACCTACCTAGGTAGGTGGGGTAGCTGCCTAACACGGGCTAAGATGTAGGTCGACATGTAGGTCGAAATGGCTGTTGGCTGAGAGCTGGCTAGAGGTACCTATCTAAGGTAGGTTGGTATGCTTCTGGGCCAGAGCCGCCGTTGAAGAAAGACCAACCTCGCGCCTAGAAGGCGGGCTATCTTCATATATTCCTACCTACCTACCTACCTTCCCACCTCACCTACCTATCATACCTACCTACCTTCCATCCTGCGGCGGTAGCATACTCTCCCCTTTCCCATTCTTTTCCCATGCACTTGTATCATCTCTTCACTCCTCCAGCTTGCACCCATCTTGCTTCGACTTCTCAACTTTCCACACAGCAAGTAATCTGATCGATTCAGGTACGTATCCAGATTCGATTCGTCCCTCTTCCTGGGTCATAATCTACTCTTGGGGCGAGGCATCCTTGCAAGAGCACAGACTGGCCTGCCTGTAACAAGGACCGTCGTTGCATTGGTCCTCCCAACCTCCAACTCTTACCTTTGGTGCTGACTGAAAAGATGAAGAGAGCGTGATAACTGATAAGGAGCTGGAAACAGCAGGACTCTTTGACCCCACTGAACCCCACCTGACCACCTGACGTAGGTGCTCCCCAGCTCTGGGCAGCAAACTGAGTGAGCTCATGTTGGGAGCTATCCCACCTCCAAAAGTGGTCGTCTTGTCTTCTCCCCTCGTCCCATTTCCCAAGCCCAACATAGTTGCTCTTGATAGCAGGTTCTCATAGAGGGTCTCGGGGTGCAGAAGTCAGATATCAGGGCTCTCTGTCCAACCAATTGGCTGATCAGTCCCCAGTTCCCAACAGCTCGATCGGCCTATACCTAGGTAGATACCCATTAGCACTCGTCGAAAATGGCGGACTCGAAAGTGGCAGAGACGAAAGTGGGAGAGACGGAGAAGCCACCACAATTGCAACGGATGCCCACCAGGGAGCGTCGCCCCTCGACAGGAGCCCCCCTTGTTGATATTCAGGGCTCTGTTGGGCCTGCTGGGATCTCTCGCCCCAAGCACAAGCGAACATTCACTGGTTTCGGTCCTGGTGAGATCAAGAGTGTGGAAGGTAAGTCAAGCCAACATGTTGATGAGGTGATTATCCAATTCACTGGGTTTCCTTAACGTTTTGCTTATCTCT
Source organism: Pseudohalonectria lignicola (assembly GCA_003049395.1). NCBI lineage: Eukaryota > Fungi > Ascomycota > Sordariomycetes > Magnaporthales > Ophioceraceae > Pseudohalonectria > Pseudohalonectria lignicola. The sequence goes on along the minus strand of PYSP01000090.1, from coordinate 16,558 downwards.
CACCACTTTGCCCTCTCTACCTCGCGACCCCTCCTTTCCACTTCCGTTCACCCACCCATTGTTGGGGGACTTGCCTCCCCCAATCAGCTCCCGACCAGCTTCATTGCCAGACTGCCTCTTCAAAACCAGCATCAACCCATCAGCCCCATGCTATATGGACATTCGCAGCTTACACCTCCGGCAATTGCCAATGCCAATGATGATCAGCATCGATTCCCGAGCCCCAACGCGATGCCTGGACCAAGCACCAAGTCAACGGCTTCAAAGACAAGGACCAATTCGAAAGAGAGGTCGTTCGCCATGTCGAGACCACGCTCGCTCGGAGCATGTTCAACTGCGACGAGTCGGCGGCGTATGCTGCAGCTAGTCTTGCCTTCCGCGACCGTCTGATCCTGGTGTGGAACAAGACGCAGCAGCGCCAGACCTTCGCCGACTCCAAGCGCGTGTACTACCTCAGTCTCGAATTCCTCATGGGCAGGGCCCTCGACAATGCTATGCTGAACGTGGGCTTCAAGGATGTTGCCAAAGGTGCGTCTTAGATGGGACAGATGGGACAGATGGAATACATTTAGATTCGGCGGTGGGAGTCGAGAGGGGACGCCACATGAAAAATGATGGCTCGATCCGCTGTTCCGCTGACCCTTAATCATCCTATACCTCCAGAGGGTCTCTCCGAACTTGGCTTTCGCATCGAGGACATCATTGAGCAGGAGCACGATGCGGCGCTCGGAAACGGTGGCCTCGGCCGACTCGCCGCCTGCTTCCTCGATAGTCTCGCATCTCTGAACTACCCGGCTTGGGGATACGGCCTAAGGTACCGGTACGGCATCTTCAAGCAGGAGATCATCGACGGCTACCAGGTGGAGGTGCCCGACTACTGGCTCGACTTCAACCCGTGGGAGTTCCCCCGCCACGATGTTACGTACGACGTGCAGTTCTGCGGGCACGTCACCAAGTCTCAGGATGAGTCCGGCAAGACGGTGGCCAGCTGGGAGGGCGGTGAGACGGTCACTGCGGTGGCGTACGATGTGCCCATCCCCGGCTATGACACGCCCACGACCAACAACCTCAGGCTGTGGTCAAGCAAAGCGGCGAGCGGTGAGTTCGACTTCCAAAAGTTCAACCGGGGGGAGTACGAGAGCTCGGTTGCGGACCAGCAGCGGGCAGAGACCATCAGCGCCGTGCTGTACCCCAACGACAATCTGGACCGCGGCAAGGAGCTCCGCCTCAAGCAGCAGTATTTCTGGGTGGCTGCCTCGCTGTACGACATTGTGCGCCGCTTCAAGAAGTCTAGGAGGACTTGGAGGGAGTTCCCGGACCAGGTGGCCATCCAGCTCAACGACACGCACCCGACGCTGGCCGTTGTCGAGCTGCAGCGCATCCTGGTGGACCTGGAGGGGCTCGAGTGGGACGACGCCTGGAACATCGTACAGTCCACCTTCGGCTACACCAACCACACTGTGCTACCCGAGGCGCTCGAGAAGTGGCCGGTGGGCCTGTTCCAGCACCTGCTCCCGCGGCACTTGCAGCTCATCTATGACATCAACCTCTTCTTCTTGCAGAGAGTGGAGCGCCAGTTCCCCGACGACCGGGACCTGCTGCGGAGGGTGTCCATCATCGAGGAGGCCCAGACCAAGATGGTGCGAATGGCGCACCTGGCCATCGTGGGATCCCACAAGGTCAACGGCGTGGCCGAGCTGCACTCGGACCTGATCAAGACGACCATCTTCAAGGACTTTGTCGAGATCTTCGGCCCAGACAAGTTCACCAATGTGACCAACGGCATCACCCCGCGCCGCTGGCTGCACCAGGCGAACCCGAAGCTGTCGGACCTGATCGCCAGTAAGTGCGGTGGCTATGACTTCCTCAAGGACCTGACCATGCTCAACCAGCTGGAGCAGTGGGTCGACAACATGGAGTTCCGCAAGGAGTGGGCGGCTATCAAGCGCTCAAACAAGGCCCGGCTTGCCGCGTACATCAAGAAGACAACAGGGGTCAGCGTCAGCCCTGACGCCCTCTTCGACGTCCAGGTGAAGCGCATCCACGAGTACAAGCGCCAGCAGATGAACATATTCGGCGTCATCCACCGCTACCTCACGCTCAAGGGCATGACGGAAGCCGAGCGCAAGAAGCAGATGCCCAGGGTCTCCATCTTCGGCGGCAAGGCGGCACCGGGCTACTGGATGGCCAAGCAGATCATTCACCTGATCAACAGCGTCGGCTCCGTCGTCAACAATGACGAGGAAGTTGGCGACCTGCTCAAGGTCATCTTCCTGGAGGACTACAATGTGAGCAAGGCCGAGATGATCATCCCGGCCAACGACCTCAGCGAGCACATCTCGACGGCAGGGACCGAGTAAGTAGCATCTGCTCTTCATCGTTTTTGTTGAGCATAACCCCCAACTAACTCTTAACCACTCTTTGCACCACTCTTTCAGGGCTTCTGGGACGAGCAACATGAAGTTCGTCCTCAACGGTGGCCTCATCATCGGCACATGCGATGGCGCGAATGTGAGTATAAGTTTCCTATCACCCATCACCCACCATCGACCACCCACCGTCTCATGGACTGAATCTTGCTGAACCCTTTTCCTTCCTCCAGATCGAGATAACCCGTGAGATCGGCGAGACCAACATCTTCCTCTTCGGCAACCTGGCCGAGGACGTAGAGGACCTCCGACACAACCACACGTATGGAAAGCACCAACTTGATGCGGACCTGCTCAAGGTGTTCGAGGCCATCAAGAAGAACATGTTCGGCCAAGCCGACAACTTCGCCAGCCTGATCTCGGCCATTCAAGACCACGGCGACTACTACCTGGTCTCGGACGACTTCAACAGCTACATCACCACGCAAGGGCTCGTCGACGAGGCTTACCGCGACCAAGAGGAGTGGATCACCAGGTGCATCACTTCGGTGGCCCGGATGGGCTTCTTCACGAGCGACCGGTGCATCAACGAGTACGCCGAAGAGATCTGGAACATCGAGCCGCTGGGGATTGAGAAGCCAACTGGGATCCCCAGGGGTGAGCTGTGATTGATGGCGCTCCCTTGTCGTCGCGTCCTTGAGAGATGGGATGGGATTAGGATAAAGTATGAGCCTTTTGGATTGATAGGTCGGCTGCAAGTATAGTAACGACAGTAACGAGTTCTGGATAGCTTTGGTGCATACGGGTCCATCTCTACCCTCTCTACATTCCTCAGCTAGTGCTTGGCCTACGACCCGACAGACGCACTGGTATACCTCAAGAAAACACACATTGATAGTACTCCCTTAAGCTCACCTTCTCGCATTTACGGATGTGCCAAGGGGTATAGGGTTTTTTCCAAGCCCGCGCCCCCTCAACCTCAAAATGGGGCGGGGGGCGGATCCCCCCTCTACAGACTTGCTACATTAGCATCAAGATGCAAGATGATTGCAGATGTGATCTGCAGAGGCAAAGCTAACTGTCTGCGGTAATTTCAGGTACTGTACCTTTGGATATGTGTGTGTCATTGCTTGTATATTGTGGACAAGAAGTGGATTTAACACGCCAGAACAACCTGCTACCTGGTACCAGCACCATACTAGTCCGTAGAAGAAACAGTTCGGGCTGGCCCGTTGGGTGCAATGAAGGGAGGAAACGGACGGGGTTGTGCAAAACCAAAAACCCCCATGTCTGACGATCTTGAGAGCTTGTTAGGCCTCTCAAATGTGCCGATCATGGAGGCTCTTCTCGAAGCCGACGATCGTGGACGGAAGAGTGACGACGTCTATCCAGTTGCTAGTTGCTCGCTAACCATGCTACGAACCTACCTACCAACCTACCATCCTGTAATCCTCAATGACAGAAGCTAAGACATGGCGGCTGGTAGATCTTGCTAGATACCCACTGAGCAGGCCCGGCACTGAATCTCGTGAGCACGGATTGATCCTCAGCAAATGACTGAAGTCCCTAGCTATGTCATTGTTCTCCCAAATGCCTTGTTTCACTCAATCTGCTACACATCACGCGCGCTGCCATGCGGGCTCGCTGTTCAGCAGTGACGTGATGGTGCTGCGGCATACTGGAAGTTTGGCACCTGCCGGGCTGGCTTAGGCATCTATCTAACCCGATATCTTCATACATGAGAAGTCAGAAGAGCGGTCTGGATTGTGCGGCGGCCATGTTTGAGTTGTTTGTGTCCTAGCCGCACGTTCCACTAGTACAGCAGCAACTCTTGCAGGCTGCTCGGGGATGTACAGGGATAAGGTCGGGAATAATTGAAAGTAAAAAGAGCGGAGAATGGGACATGTTCATTGAGCAGGACTAGGGGTACATGAGACGGGATGTCCCAGTCGGGATACTCCCCGCCCGAAGTGGGACTGGGACCAGACGAGGTGGCATGCCCTCAACGCGTGTCTGGCCGGAGCAAATGCGCCGGAGCATAAAATGCAAGACTCAAAAGGCGGGATTTGGATGGGAGTGAGAAGCTTGACACGCTGGGGTGTGTACATACGAGTACGTTGTATGACAAGGAGAAAAGCAGTCGCCAGATTCACTGTTCCTCTATCACTGACTGCTTGCTTAAGTTGCTCCTCGCCTGCGACCACGAGAAGTGCTCTCGGCCTTACTTACCTGGTCCTTACCTACCTACCTATCTACCTCCTTACCCACCTAGCTATCTACGAAGTAATTCCATAAGTAGTGTCAAGAAATCGTAGACTTGTCTGACAGTCTCGTCTAGACTTAGGGGGATAATCTGACCGGGGCGGGGTGCCTCCATTTTCGTCGGGTTTCCGCGTGGGGCGCAAGTGATGTCATCGTGCAGTGAGCGGGCTCCTTGCCCGAATGGAGGGAAGATAGGTGGGACCCAAGAGCCGCGGGCGAGACTTTTCCATCCCCTGGCAAGCAGGGCTTGGCTGCTTTGCTTCAAGCCTGGATGTACCTAGTAGGTTAACTGCTGGCTTGCCTGCATGGTCACGGTGGTATCAACCCACCTACTACTACAATGCACCCGACTTACCTACAGCTAAGCACAGATGCGAAAATGTCGAAGGTTCCACGATGCGGTTTCTGGATATCGTCAGACTGACGGGATCTCCTACATACTTCTGGTGCGGTCGTCTTGCCGGGGTCAGGCTCGAGGGGTGGCAAGCAATTCCCAACGGCCTTGAGATGGTGATGGTGAGGTCAATTGCAGGGTCCTCCTACTACACGCTCTGGTTGGGCGGTTGGACCCAAAGACCCTGAAAACTGGTCGCACGCAGCCCCACGAACGACGGGACGACGAGCATTGAGAGAATCGAGCCTGTTCAAGTCCGGAGTAACGATGGGCCTGTATCGTGGGTTTGTGGAGACTTTGGGACAATTCTCTTTTTGCCTTTTCTGGGCCCCCCCCCCCCCGACCCTTCCTTTTCTCCTACCTAGTTAAGAGGAACCGGTACCGTTAAGCAACTATCGTAGAAATAGGTAGGTAAGGTAGGTACCAAGGAACGCTCCAAGGCCAGAGCGAGGAACCTGTCATTCTCCCATCTGGCCAGCGTAGCATGGAGGTATGGCATGTCTGTTGTCCGATCTGTCTAGGCCACAAGAAGTGGTCGGTAAGCTCTGATCAAGCTCTCTCCCCAAACTTGACGTAGGGTTTTGTGTTCCTGGATACCACCCAGGCGCCTGAGACCGCTTCACACCCCTCCTGGATTTGCAACCCTGGCGGTCAACGCTAATTAAAGGTACCTACCTAGGTACCTATATAGTTGGTAGCCATGCAATACTCCCCTCTACACCCAGAAGGCTGAAAACGAAATGGGCGTGTCCATCCGGCAGGAAAGCTCTGCATTCGAATCAAATCACTTTGTACAAGTCAGCATCGGGGTGCGTCCTGGAACACGGACTGTCTTCAAACGAGCCACCTCAGGGCAGGGCAGATTTGGCGAAAGGGATGAGTGACCGATAAGCTAGCATATAGATACAGTCTAATTCTTTCTGTCACAAGAGCCAAGGGGAAACACCACTTCCTCTAGGTCTTGCTAGGCAGTTTGGGTGAATCTAGAGCAAGGTATCCGATCCCAAGCCTTGTTGGCGATGGTCGGCTAAAAGGTGGGAGGTAGGTAGGGGGGTACCTGCCACGCCAGCCGGTAACCAACGAGATGGAACGTCAGAACCAGCGACTCCCCATTGCCCGGCGAGAAGACAGCGGTGACGTCATGGGCTGAAGGTGGGGTCAAACTTCCATGGCACCCAGGGCGCAACGAGGAGGCCGTCGCCAGTCATTTCATGCTCCCTCACAAATCGCGATATACAAGGGCTCTGCAGTGGTTCCGCAGATTGAAGGGCAAATGAGGGGCACAAGAGGGATGGCTGGGTTCATTGGATGGAAATATGCTAGCCTCAGACCTGGGCATATCGAGCAACTCAGAGAATGTAAGGACACTGAGGGGCAGCTTTCCTTGTACGTACTGTAGGTAGGTATGCCGTCTGTGAGAGGGCAACAAAAAGGCTGGGGAAACAACACGAGACCAACCATCAGTACTGGTTCATCAATCATGGAAATTGAACATGGAGGTCGAAGATTCAAGGGGAATTACCATCGGAAAAGGGTAAGCCTAGAAACAAATCCTGTTATCCTGGCACAACCCGCTTGCTTCCATGCAGGTTGGTCGGAGCCATGTGTGCGCCAGCACAGCAAACAGCCAACCAGCTTGTCACGGTATGCATACGCCCACCCAGGCCAAGCAAGCCGGGTCATGTACCTAGGTACCTTGGGCAGGGGCGTAGGGGAGCAGATAGCTTGAGCTCCTCTGCTCCTGCTTGTTACAGACGATGACCCCCAATAAAAATTCCCCGTTGTCCATCCCGAACTTGGTCAGCTAGCCCTGGCCGCCCTTCTTTGCCCTTTACTCCTCCTTTCCCTACCTCTTCCTCTTCCTCTCGCCAACGACTAGACACCGACAATCGCTCTCATCATCTTAAAGACAAGAGTATCTGCACCCAGAAGTTCGGACACTCAACGTTGAGCCGGAAATCGACGAGATTGGAGCGCTCAGTGTTACTTAGCTTCTGACCCTCGTCGACTACACCAGCCAACAGTTCCTCCTTGGCGCAAATCCCCCCTTCCGAGTGCCCAATTGGCCCGTTTACTATTTGCTTTCGCGAGGGATATTCGGGATACAGCAGATTTGCATCTGCTCCTGACCTTCGGCACGCCTCTACCAGTCTTTGGACCTACTAGAAGAATACGGTCGGCACCTTTGCCTTCGATCTGCGATTGCCGTGGAACGCCTCCGCCCTAAAAGAAGCAGAGATCGGCCGCCGACCAACTTACAAGCTATGCCCATCGCCAACAAGCCAAAATTTCAGAGGCTGCTCATTTAACAACAAAAAAGCAGAGTTCCGCTGTTTGTGACTCTCGTGCCTTATTAGCGCAACCTTCGGTTCAGGTAAGCCCCCTCTTGATTTGGAGATATGTCCCAAATACATCGAGAACCTCGATTTGCCCACGATTGTGTGGCTTTGTGCTGGTCTCCCTGTTCTTGGCTCGGAGGCGTTCAACTCTCTCCACGGCGTCCTCTAGCGGTTGATAATAACAGGCTGTTTAATAAGGACGATTTCTCAGCTTCAGCTGCCTTTCAGCGACCGTTGTTGCGCTTAGCGCCTATCCACTACCCACAGAGCAATCGAACGCTGAAAGTTCATAACTGTTCGGGTTTCCTCCTTGCTCAGCTCAGCCCCAGCCAGCACCGATCGGGCCTTTGCCGTAGGAAACAATACCGTCCCAAAAACCGTGTAGTTCGCCACCTGCGACTCGGTCACTTCACTACCACCTCCCCTACGATTGAACTCTATTTGGCTGCAACCCATTTATTTGGCGCGGGGTCTTGAGAGAAAAAAAAGGGATTTCTGCGAACGCTACTTTCCTCTTCAGCATCAATCGGTCCCTTCCTAGGCAAGACTACAGCAAACAGCGGTCCAAGATGGCGGAATTCGTTCGAGCTCAGATCTTTGGAACAACATTTGAGATCACCTCAAGGTATGCCGGCGGACCAGAGCGCTCGTTTTCTTGTATCTGTGTCTCGACAAGGGGCTAACTGGGCGGTTCTAGATACTCGGATCTCCAACCGGTGGGCATGGGGGCGTTCGGTCTCGTCTGGTCAGTCTTCCCTTCCTCGGCTTCGCGACGACCATGCGCACATAAGACCGCCAAACAAGTAATTCCGGTGTTAACTGGCTTCAAACAGTTCCGCCAGAGATCAGCTCACTAGCCAGAATGTCGCAATCAAGAAGATCATGAAGCCCTTCAGCACTCCGGTCCTCGCGAAGAGGACATATCGCGAGCTCAAGCTGCTGAAGCACTTGAGACACGAGAATGTCATTTCTCTCAGTGACATCTTCATCTCCCCCCTCGAAGACATGTAGGCGTCTCTCTCTTCTCCTCGCTCTTGAACCTCGTTCCCCTGTAATTCTACTGACGAGAATATTTGCCACAGCTACTTCGTAACAGAGCTGCTGGGGACTGATCTGCATCGCCTGCTCACGTCTAGGCCCCTCGAGAAGCAGTTCATTCAGTACTTCCTGTACCAGATCATGGTATGCCCGCCCCGCGCGACCCTTGCGCAACCCGTCCCTTATGAAGAATTGGGTGCTTTGCCGTGACGAGCGACAAAAAGTCTCACTAACTCCCCCCATAGCGCGGACTGAAATATGTGCACTCTGCTGGCGTCGTACATCGCGACCTGAAGCCCAGCAACATTCTCGTCAACGAGAACTGCGATCTCAAGATCTGCGACTTCGGCCTCGCGCGCATCCAGGATCCCCAGATGACTGGCTACGTCTCCACCAGATACTATCGTGCGCCGGAGATTATGCTTACTTGGCAAAAATACGACGTCGAGGTGGATATCTGGAGCGCGGGCTGCATCTTCGCTGAGATGCTGGAAGGGAAACCTCTGTTCCCCGGCAAGGACCATGTCAACCAGTTCTCCATCATCACGGAGCTTCTCGGCACCCCTCCTGACGATGTGATTAACACGATCGCGAGTGAGAATGTGAGACAAGAGAGCCCAGCTAGTAACCCAGCCAAAACCCGAAAGGCCGTGAGTGCTAACGATGCCCGTTGATACAGACTCTTCGCTTCGTCAAGTCCCTGCCCAAGCGGGAGAGGCAACCGCTGAAGAACAAGTTCAAGAACGCAGACGCTTCTGGTAAGTAGATTGGTCCGCAGCGTGCATTGCCCTTTCTAGTTCCTCCCCCTGTGGCCGTCAACATCGATACTGACAAACTATTTCTCCTCCCCACACAGCCATCGACCTCCTGGAGAGAATGCTGGTGTTCGACCCTAAGAAGAGAATCACGGCGACGGAGGCGCTTTCACACGAGTACCTCACCCCGTACCACGACCCCACGGATGAGCCTGTCGCCGATGAGAAGTTCGACTGGAGCTTCAACGATGCCGATCTGCCGGTTGACACCTGGAAGATCATGATGTACGTAGGGTTCTTCTCCTTGCTGGATTTCTTCTGTGGCTCCGCACTTGCTTCACACGTTCTGACCTCCAGCTCTACAACAACTTCAGGTACTCTGAGATCCTAGACTACCATAATGCGGAGGCTGGGCTTCAGCAGATGGAGGACCAGTTCAATGGTCAATAATGGCATCCTTGCGGCACTCCTTGCGACACTTCTCGCGACGCTCCGAGCGAGAGGGGGTAGAATGTCTCCGTCACGATACCCCCCCCCCNCCCCGGCTCTATAATGTCCCCATACCGGCTCTCCATCATCGTTACTTCCTCCCTTGATGTTTCTCTCGCGGGTGGCCGCTTTCTCTATATGGCGTTTGATGCTAGGATGACGGTGCCCTTCCGGAGCATACGAAGGGAATCGGGACTTTTGTCGGGCGACAAATCACTCTTCCTTCTTTCTATTTTTTTGATGGGCTTCGAGCATGGTAAAATCGGCATTGCATGGTGAGGGTAGGAAGACCGCCATCGGATATAAAGAAGAGAGATTTGTCAGAGACATCCTGGAAGTCTGGAAGTCTGGAACGCTGTCACAGGCACGAGTCTTCTGGAAGGCGAGTGCAGGGCTAGCCTCCTTCCTCGCCAAGCTTCTTTGTGTTGTTATCTGTCGGTCTTTGGGGCTCTGTGGGTGCTCCTGGTATTATGTCTCTACTACAGATGTCTATCATGCGAGTGAGACACTTGCGGTGGTGTCCTGGTTGGTTGAGTGTGGTCCGCGGATGAAGGCACAGCAGGGCAATGACTGTTGAATGTGAGGCTGATCCTGTCGAGACTCAAGATTGATTGTCTCAATGGAGCACCAAGTCCAGTAAAAAGATAGACTTTTTCAATTACGAAATATTTCCTTCAGAAGCCGGCAACAGAATGCATCGTGCTGGCCTCGCGTAGGTTGGTTTCTTATCCTTGGGGACACGGATCGTCACCGGATAGATGCGTTTTGTCTCCAGTCATTAGACTCACTATATTGCCTGAGGTGCAGGAAGCCGGCTTTTGTGATTCAGGGGAAGCCGGCGCAGGAGTTGCAATATCCAAATCTTCCAGCGTTTCGAAGTCCAACTCTTCCCATTCAATTTTTCAATGAGCCGCAACCGCAGTAAACAGCATCCGAGGAATGATGGAGGCAAAATCGGAAGCTGGGACTGGTGCGACTGAAGATCTGACTCCCAAGTACTATCGTCGATATTGTACAGAAAGAGTTGGGGCAGATTTTAAATACAAAATGATTGTCTGTCACTGAGTCCTCGGGGAACGGCGAAATTCATCTCGGGCAAACACGACATGCTGTGCATGCATGAAGAATGCAGAGACACGCTGGCAGTGAAAATGCTAGCTCATGTTGACTTTCGGTGTGTTCGGGGTGGTGGTTGGTCTCGGCGCCCAGTCCGATGTCGAAGGGGGAAACTGCTCTCATAAGAGAACTTGCCGCCTCAGTGTAGAGGAGGAAAGGGAGAAAAAAAGGGAAGAAAAGAAATGAAGGCAGGAAGATGAGCCAAAGCGGCGCAACGAGATTCTCAAGTGCGGAAGCCAGAATCTTGCCACGACCCGATGAAATGGATTGAACTCTGCAAGGATTTTTTTTTTGGGTTCTTATTCAGTCCTCCCGTCTACCTAGGTAGGTAGTTGAACATAAGTAACAATAGTGGGGTCTGCTGCATGTAGGACGGCATCTAGGAATTATCTTGGGAAGTGCAAGATCATCCCGTCGTCTTCCACTTTGCGACTGGACAGCCTGTTATAAGGGAACTTCCGTTTGCTTTGACTTCCTCCTGGTCCCCGATTGCTTTGTCTTCTAGCCTACGGGGTTCCGAGCAGCTGTCGTCGTTCTGTACGAATCATTGTGGACGGCGATCAACACTCGCCCACTCTCGCGAGAGTATGACCTCATCATTGGCACTCTAATGGACACCTGGAGAGCGAGAAGAAGAAGCTACCCCCGTCTGGCCTCTGTTCTGCCCTTCTATTGGCTGCCGGCCGCCGGCTGTCACTTGTCAATTTGTCCCCGACCTATTCTCCTCATTTGATCCCTGACCGCCAGGTCTTCTACTAGGTCTGAGGGAAGAATTTTGGATATAAATAACAACTTTCGTAGATGCCTTCCTTTCGAAGCCCCCTTTGTTAGCGCTCAATTGCGGGATTCTTACTACTGAAACTCTATTCCCATATCCCCTCAGCCCATTTATGTTTCTATGTTGGTGGTGGGTTGTGGGAGAACTTGAGGCTTACGAAGGGGAATGACCTGGCTGTTTGTCGTCTTACTCTATTGCGGCGATACTCCACCTCGCCCTGGGGTATCCCAACATCCGATTAACTAGCCCCCCACCAGGATATTAAGTCCAGAGCAAGACGTTTCCGTGTTCGGAGATTTGTTTGTTGAAAGAAAAGAAGAAAGGAGAATCCCAGTTGGACGACCTATTTGTTTTCGAAAACGCGACTATCGAAATTGCCATCGAAATTTCCCAGGCTCCGCATCCAGAAAAGGTCAAATCACAACACAAACGGAGGGGAAGAAGACCAACCGTCAGAGCACGAATGTTTACCTACATGGAATTGCCATAGCAAGCAACGACGCCTGCCGCTGCGAACGGGTCAAAGGGTTAAAGAGAAAGAGAGCCCCTGGGCCCTCTTCAGAGCGTCGGATCCGATTTACCGCCGTCTCGACGACCGACCGAACCGACGAGCAGTTAAGATACAACATAATCACAGGCATTATCCTCATTGCCGCCTTTCCATCAACGATGGCGGTAGCAATACCAGCCCCTGGGCCGGGTGCTCTCAACGGGTCAGACAGGAGGAGCAGCAGCGGTAGCGCCCGCTCGTTCGTCAGTAATTTCATCCCATTAGTCTCCGTGGTCGACTTCCACCATGCCAGGGGACCGGAGGTCGAGAGGTGGTTCGGCGTCGCGGAGGGGTTCGATCCAGCGGCCGAGTTCGACTGGTCCTTGTTGCCTTTCATGGCGCTAAGCGACGGCGCGCATACGTGAGTGCAGACACCGATTGTCACGATGGAATTGGAGCCAAGAGAGCTAACTTTGCCAATATGATCCGGCCGGACAAACAGGTCAACGGAGGACTTCTCATACTTCACCCTTCTGAAGCCGGCCACCGACTCAGCGCCGGCGACGTCGTTGTTTGGCATATCATGCACGCGGCAGATGGACGCCTCGCAGCTAAAGGCGCGCCCCTCGGACGTGACGCGCTCGACGGTTCAGAAGGCTGTGGTGGTGATAGCGGACGGGCCCCGGTCGTTCGGCATGCTGCGGGAGCGCCTCAGCATGGTGACCAAGGCGTGGTTCGCCCAGCGCGAGTTCTCGGATGTCGAGATCCTTCGGCGCTTCCAGGAGAGCCTGGCCGAGGAGAAGGAGAGGGGTCTGCTGTCGCTCTCTCTCTCCGTTGTCCCTGGGGAGCTGGATGAAGACCAGGACCAGCATCTGGGTCTCAGCCTGAGGGAGCTGGTCAGGGAGTTTAGGTGGCAGACCCTGGTGCTCTTCAAGTGCTGCCTGCTGCAGCCCAAGGTGAGAGCTTGTTCTCTGTTCTAGGTGGTTTTGCATGCTCTCCCCGCCTGAGCGACCGACTTTGCTGACGAAAGAACTGGCTGCCCCCAGATGCTTTTCTTTGGATCACGATGCGAACGATTATGCATGACGCAATTTTCTCTTATCTCTTTGATACCCGGTCTCCTTCGTTGCCTCCAGGACTGCGCCGGTCCGGAGCTGAACAGCTACGAGGAAAACTTGATCAAGCCGACGAGCGTGAGGACTAGCGATCGAAACTCGCTCCTGTCTTATATGGGGTTGCCCCTGCAGATATTTGGAAAGGTACGTCTTGGGTGAAGCCTCTTACCTTGTTCATACCTACCTCCTAGGTACCTAGCCCACCCATGGCCTAGCTAATCCAGACCCTTTTTCGTCTTCTGGCTCGAATAGGGAAGTTTGTATGGGCCATATACGCCCCTGCAACAACTTGACATCTTGGCAGACTTTGGCACCAAGTCATACATAGTGGGGAGCACAAACTCCCTATTGCTCCAGCAACGAGATCGCTACAGCGACATCCTGATCAACCTTGACGAAAACACAGTCAGCATCACATCCACGTCGCTGAAGACGGCGCTCTATCTGTCCTCGGCCGACCGGCGGTGGATCGAGTCGATCACGGCCGAGGTCAACGACACATGGGACGATGCGAACCCGAGCCGGCCCAAGACGATGGGCTACAGGGGCAGCGAAGAGTCGATTCGGCTGCAGTTCGAGGACTACATCAAGTCCCTACTGTCGGCGGTCAAGTACCACAACTGGTTGGCCAGGCACAAAGACAACCCGCGCATGGCCCTCCCACACATCGAGGGGGACCCATCAGTGGATTTCAACCCGGACTGGGTCGACGCGTGGGCACGCACCGAGAACTACCGCATCTGGAACACCAACACGGACGAGACCATCTTCGACTTCCACGAGCCGAAGCACCCCTGCGCGAGCGGGCTCAGCCGCCTGGCTCAGCAGATGCAGGACCTGGGCTTGGACGAGCGCCTAGCGGCCACTGGCGTCGTCATAGGGCGCGGCGTCGCCGCCGGGCGCGAGAAGGCATCGACCCTCCTGAACAAGCTCTACGCCGACGTGGAGGCGCTGAGGGAGGGCCAGCGCAAGAGGTCCGATGAGAGCCGGGCTCCGCAGCAGCCGGGCCAGGGGGAGAAGAAGTCGCAGGAGCGGGAGCGGGAGCGGGACGGCAGCAGTAGCAGCAGCAACGTCCCAGCTACCCCGACGATGCTCGACCCCGGCAGGGCAGGGCAGGCGGCGCTGACGATGGGCTCCAAGGCGGGCGCCTACGCCAGCAGCTGGGCGGCCTGGGCGGGCGAGAAGCGCAAGGCCTGGGTCCGGGGCTCGGCCCCGTCGTCAGGCGGCACCACACCCACGACGGCGATGACGCCCGCCGCAAACTCGGCGTCGACGTCGGTCAGCGGCGGGTGGAGCCTCGTGGGCCGGAGCAGCAAGCGCAACACCAGCAGCAGCTTCGCCTCCTCAGCCACGGGCCTCTCGTCGACCACCTCGGACACCGCCTCGGAGAAGGACTTCCTCGCCGCCGCCACTCTGCGCAGCCCCTCATCGTCTGTGACTCCATCCCCGGACACTGCCGCGGCGTCGCTGAACAATGAGAAGGGGCCGGCATCGCCTCAGGCTGTGGCCCCTGTCCCTGCCCCTCCTCCTACAGGTATTGATAGTGTGCTTGCTAGCAAGGCCGCACCAGCGCCGATGCCTGCGGAGGTTGAGGTGGAGGTAGCTCGGGCGGAGGGACAGAATTGGGAGGGGCGGCAGAATGTGGAGAAGGACGAGAAGGAGGACACAGTCAACGCCACCAACTCCACCGCCATTACAAGGGAGACCGAGGCCGAACCTGAGGAGACACCGGAGACACCGGAAGGCAAGCCCACGCCGGCCTTCCCCGTCATCGACACGGACAACGTCTGGGCTGAGGAGATTCCCTCCCCAATCATTGTGAGGAAGAGGACGCCCGAGCCGGACGTCCCGGCGCCTGTGGGCTCCAAGATCACCTTGATCCACTGACCTGTTCTATTTGGTTGTTGAGATCGCGTGGGTGATGGAGCTGCGGCGGGTTGAGATCTACATACCTACATACCTAACATACCTACCTGCCTGCCTGGGTAGCTGCCTAGGTATGCACGTCAGGTGGTTGGGTAGGTGGGTAGGTAGGTTATCTGGTGACGCGCTGCCTGTCGTCATTCAAGTCTGTAATGATAATCATTTTGGACACATTGTGCATGGGTTTGGTGGAACAGGATGGATGGCGCATCACGGACGAAATTGTGAAAATGCATTACGAGATACCTTGCATCATCAACATGGACCTAACTCTCCTGAGTCACACTACGTAGCTTACGACTTGTCGAATATGATATGGCGGATTAGATGATTTGACATTGTGCAGCTACTGCCTTCATCTCTTTAACACCGAACAAGTTTCACGAGCCTTTGAAATACCGTCCAAGGATACATATAAGTGAACATGTATTTGGGAAGAGAATCAACGTGACAAAAGCAAAGAGCTAAAGAGGCAAACAGGTCATGAAAAAGGGCGGAGACAGATTAGAATAGAGTCACGGATGTGTTGCATCTTATGGCCTATCTAACAAGTACCTGTGTCCTCCCAAAGCCTTGTTCCATACAGACAGCATCCACTGTCTTTCGCATCCACCGCTCAACGAGACCTTTTTGTTTGATTAGATTCTACGAGTACAACCGAGAGCCAGGACCAAATCTAGCGAGGGAGAACTAAAGCGAAAGGGGAGCTAGAAAGAAAGTAGGACAAGAAGGAAGAAGAAGAAAAAAAGAAGAAAAAAAGGAGAAGAAAAAAAGGGATAGTGCAGTCTCTTACCGTTCCTGAAGCCCATCCCAACCAACTAGCATGACATGCTGGCTTTGGTACCGACAAGCTGAGCTATCCCTATCTGTCGGTATATTGGTTTACAAAATACTGGTTTAAGAAAGCATCCCCCCTGGCCCGCCCGACATCAGCCAGCCATTGGCGCGTCCTCGTCCCCGGCACCGCCGGCGGCGTCCTCCTCGACGGGGACCACGCCCTCCGACGGCTCCCCCGCGATCGCCTTGCCGCCCTCGTACGTGACCCGCCGCCAGCCGCACTTCTCGGAGCTGTCCTTGATCCACTCGACCGTGGGGAAGTAGTGCTCGTTCTTCTTCATCGTCACGACCCAGGGGACGCTGTCGAAAGTGACGGCCTTGAGGCGGAAGTCTGTTTTGGGGGGTTGATTGTGGAACAGTTAGTTCTTGGGGTTCTCGTGGTTTTTCCTTTCTCCTTGTTTTCTTTTGTATCTATCAAGGAAGATGAAAATGAAGAGGGAGAGCAAAAAAGGAAAGAATAAAAAGAAAGAGAAAAAAAACTCACATGTGTTATCTGGAATGGCAGTCACAGCCGCCAGGAAGCTCTTCAGGTCCGGCGTCCTCTTCCCGTTGACGTGGGTGATGAAGTTGGTGGGCGCGAGGCCGTACTGGTACGACGGGCTGCCCCTCGTCCTGGCCGACACGTAGACTTCACTATAGAGCTTGCTGATCTG